>AZIM01001363.1:313782-327854 GCA_000516915.1 Ophiophagus hannah | reverse complement strand
GTAACATGGTTGTTAAGTGAATCTGACTTCTCCATTCAATTTGCTTGTCAGAAGGTCACAAAAGGTGATCACATGATTCCAGGAAGATGTGACCATCATAAATATGAGTCAGCTGCCAAGTGTCTGGATTTTGATCATGTGACAATAAGGATGCTGCAACGGTTGTTAAGTGTGAAAAATGGTCATAAGTCATGGTTTTCAATGCCATTATAACTTTCAATGGTCACAACATAAACTCTTGTAGGGTGAGGACTACCTGGATATGAGATGTACTCAGAGATGGTATTCAGTCACTTCTGACAGGTTCTGGAGAACCGGTAGTGCAAATTTTGAGTAGATTGGAGAACTGGCAAATACCACCTCTGACNGGCCCCGCCCCCATCTATTTGCTGCCTCCCGAGTCCCTGCTGATCGGAGTCCCAGCTGATCGGCTGGNCCCTGCCACGCCCACCAAGCCACGACCACAGAACTGGTAGTAAAAAAATTTGAATACCACCACTGGATGTACTGTAAAACTTGATTTACAGATCAGAATGGTGGGATTCACCTATCCACACAGATCCAAAACTACATGATAACTTGGTGTAATACAGGAGTGTCAAACCCATGTCATCACAGCGGCATCGCATGATGTATCGGAACTTTTTTCCCCTTTGCTAAACCAGGCATAGGTGTGACCAGTGTGTGACACATCTGGCCAACGGGCCGGGAGTTTGACAGCCCTGGTGTAATATGTAAAGCTAGAAATGAAGTACCATAGCAGCTATAGAAAATGGAGGAGAGCATCAACTGCTCCATGTGATGAGTCTCAACTCAGATGGCAATGCCTTTTTCAATGTATGAAAACTAACAGAATGAGGTTACACAAATCCAGGCTACCATAGCAACAAAGAAACAGATCCTGTGCTTCTTTACTCACTCCTTTTCTCACATCTGAACAGTAGAATGTTCAGATTGCATTTGCTATCATTACAGAAGTCAAAGCAGCTTTAATGTATCTGGATAATAGCCATAAAAGTGATTGGATACACACAGTGCAGTAAGACAGATTCGTTTTAACTATTTTTTGTTGTTGAATAAGCCTTTATCACAATTCCCTCAATCATTAATTACTACTAGGGCGGCATATAAATGTGAATAAAAATTAAAATTAAAAAAATTATTTGCTGATGTGTTAAGCTATCAGAATAAACAAGGTAATACATTTATATACCAAAATGCTGCATTTGCTTCTAAATTGTTTAATTTATAGTATGTTTTATAACTGATGGATGGACTTCAGTATTTTGAGATGCCAAATTCTATACTATATTTAATTCCTTGAAACATTGGCTTTTCTTTGAGCACACAGAAGCATCTATTTGCACTTATAGTTCTCAACTGCATCAAATATTACAATAATAACAGAAAAAGTTTATTTTATTTCTTGAGATCACATGACCCATACAGCTTGAGAAAGAGAAAAATTCTTAGCTTCTCCATGATATCCATTTACTTTGTTTGTTTTATAAAGGTGTGCCTATGAATTCAAAAAGCTATGTGCCATTGTATTGCACTTTTCTGTGGTAAACATTTGTCTTTAAAAGTAAATCAGAGAATAGGCTCTTTATTTGCACATTGCAATTTACAGCTGGAAGCCATGCAACCATCTGAAATGGTCCATGTTGTTTTCATTTTCTTAAAGCAAATACTTTTTTTGTGTGGAGCTAAATTAACTTCAGCAAAGGAGCAGAATATTATAGAATAGCAGACTCCCCTCACCACATTTTTTTTCATATGCGCTTTCATCTCTTGTGATTTTCCTCTCTGTGTTAGGCCAACCAATCTAGAAAGTGAAAAAGAAAATGAGATTCAGAATTATACTAGTTTTGTCTCATAAATTTTGAAAATGAAATAGGAAGGCCCTTGATTATGGCAATTTGAGAAATCAACAGTACACTCCTATGCATATCAACCTAGAAATTAGCCCAATTGAATACAGAGATTTACTTCAGAGTAAATATGCATTGGGTTGCTCTGAAAATTGCTGACTTTCATTATATTGTTTTTTTTTTAAGGGAGACCCAAAGGGATTTGGAAAAGTATTAAAATGTTATGGATTGTTCATTCCTTAATATTTAGTTGTGTATATTTTAGGAAAATAGTATAGTTTTCTTAAAATACTAATAAGACCACAAAAACTCTATGAGCTTTATACATCAGGACAATTGTCTATTTTACTTACCATCAACATTAGTAATATGCAAGTTTGTTATTAAAAGCTGTATAGCATTTAGACTATGGTATCGAGCTTTAATATGAGAGTTTTGGGGAAAGATGCGGTCTTCTTTGATTGTAAAAATAAATTATGTACTACTCTTTTTGCATCACTCTCTTGAATATTTTATATAGCTATGGTTCTGAATCAGCAATCATTAGTTCATAACTTGATTAAACTATATTATATTGAATTAAAGTTTCATTATATTATGAACTCTTTGTTATAAGATCAACACTTGGAGTTTTTATAATAGTTCATACGGCATCATAATATCTGTACATTATTTATTATGTAAATCAAGCAAACTACAAACAATGCAAAATAGCAGAATTTATTCCTTATGGAGGGAGTTACAATATGGAGCTACAATCAATAGGGCAAATGCATGTGGTAAAAAGCTAACAAACATCACTATGACGTGAGCTGATACCTCATTAAAAAGATTTTGTTAACAGCTTCCATGTGGGGACAATGAATATAATATAAAGTAAGAAGAATCTCTTTATGTGCTGGATGTTTTGAAGTGGTTTATATAATGCCTAACCAAGCTTCTAAATGGTCTAAAAAATAGAAGAGAAATAGCAAAACGAGCAAAGAAGTATGAGCAAATTATGTTGTTTTTTAAAGACAATTTGAAATGTAGGAGAAATAGAAAAATACAAGCATCAACAAGTCTCCTTGCATATTTACTATGTTTATTTTTATTTTATTTTATTCATAAAATTTATTGGCTGCTCATCTATCAGTAGAGTAACTCTGAGCAAGTTACAGTCATAGAAGTATGTCTATACACATAGAATTAAAATATAAATAAATGAAAATCAAACATTAAAATCTAAGGACATGTGGAGGGGCAGGGGCAGGGGATCTGTTGTTACTCGATTAGCCACCTCCACTGTGCTGTTCCCCCACTGGGGCCCCAGCCCAACTGGCAGAGCCACATCTTTAGGCCCTTACGAAAGGATAGGAGGGTTGGGACCAACTCACATTGGGGGTCAAGATGTTCCAGAGAGTAGGAGCAACAGCAAAGAAGGTCTTCCTTGTAGATGCTGCCAGCTGGAATAATTGGGCTGATGGGACCCTCCTCTGCTGGCATGAGTGGGATGGGTAACCCCCAAGTGGGATGAAATGGTCCCTCAAGTTATATTATTTCTTCCTTCAAGACTAATGTTTTATTATTTAATTTTTAGGCAGCTTTAATCATAGCTATGACTGATGAATACTACACCTCTGTAAACAAAGGATAAAGTAATAAACAATAATAATCAATATCCTAATGCACCACAAAAACAGTCTGTCGATTGCCGCCTGCTATTATCTCTGTTCCAATCCCCAAAAGCTTTTTGGAATAGTCAATTCTTGATGGCTTTCCTAAAGAGTTCGCTTGGGTCTAACATAGCATGGTTGTTGAGTTATATTTTTTTCTAGCATGATAATAAAATTTTTAGGTATTGAATTAGGTACTGCTATTCTTTTTCATCTTTTTCAAAAATCCTCTTGAAATCAGTAATCACTACTGCAGCAAGATTAAACTGGGTTTGGAGCAGAATGAAACTGTTTATAGTTACAAAGGTATGTCAAAGTAATGCACGGAAAAGAAATGACTGCATATTATATGTGTTTTAAGAACAGCATTGATTAGTTAATGGATAGCCTCAGATTTTAAACCATCCTGTAGTAAGAAAATATTGAGCAAAGGTCCACTATGAGCAAAGGAAGTGTTGGATTTTACATTAAGGATGTCGATCTGAGTTTTTCTAAGGCTTTCAAACTGTCCTTTCATTCTCCAGTGTATTATTAATGCTTACCCTGTCTTCAAATAAGGCATGTCTATTTTCCAAGCTTTACAAACATTTTTATTAGATTTGTCAATTAATGAGAAGAGGAAGGAGGAGGAAGAAAAAAATTAGGATGAGGAAGGTATCATCCCTAGCAGTGGCAGTAAGGTAGATAGGTAAATATTTGGAAAAGAAAAGAGACTATTATAATAATTGGCCCATAGGGCAGATGGGCAACATTCACTTTTGTCTATAGTATTTGCTGATTATATCTGAATGGTAGCACCACCTATCCCGCTGCGGTACTTTTCAAATGCATTGGATTTGACTTCCTAGAATGGTCATGCTAGCTACAGATCTAGGAGTTGAAATCTAACCATCTATAAGAGGAAAAGCTGGTTTAGTAAAAGAAGCAAAACCAGATAATTTTCCAAATTTCCATCACAAGCTTAAAACAAGAGCAAGAACTGGGAAAGATTGCTATCTGCCTTGTGCAATTTTTGTTGGAAAGTGGTACTTTGAAGGCTCAGCAGGTGGCAACGCTTGGCTGACCTTGATTAGGTTTAAAAGCTAAACATAGTTGATGAGAAATCATCAGGGAAGTTCAGGGCTATAGCCTAGAGTAGAAGCTAAAATAAAATCCCTGAAAGCAGTAATGATAAATGACTTCTGTACAGTTGCTAGGAAAATTGTACAAAGCTCTGCCTGTAAGTTATCAAGGGCTGAAGTTGAATTGAAGGTGTCTACTTTATTGAAGCACTCTGAAAGAAAAGTAATTATTATTTAAGTAAATGCTATAATTCTCCCAGTCAAACAGGTTGAAAGAAATCCACTTTAGATTATCTTGTTCAGTTGATTACTATATGTGTCTTTATGTGAGGAAAAAGAGGGGTCATTTGTGCTAAAAGTCTTGACAAATGGAAGGTTGTTTGTTCTCACTTAGGATAGTGGGAAGGCAGTGCCAAATGGGAAGACAAGATGAGAAGTGCCAGATGTCAAAAAAGTGAAATTTCATGATGAATGGAAAGCTCAAATGCTAGGGAAGAGGTGTAGAGTTTGCTTTACTTTTATTAGCATTCCCAGCATCTACCTCAGCAAGAAGACACTTCTGAGGAAACAACAAAAGGCAGCTTAAAGGTATGATATTCTGAAATTAGGATGTAGAGAAGACATTTGGTAAATGTTTATGTATCTGTTTATTGTTGTTTTTACTACTTGTTATTGTTCCTCCTGGGAGGGAATACTTTGTTTTGTCAAGTTGGAAAACCTAATGCTAATGTGGGTTAATTATGGTCGTAAGATTAGTGGTGACTATTCTGAGGCAAATTATTTAAGGACAAAATTATAGTATATCATCAAACTAGTCAGTCAGCAAGCTGTATTTCAGTCAAAGACTGGTGTAGAACAAAATTATTAAGAAATTGTTTAAAAGGAGAAAAAAATGTAAAACAGAAGCTAAAAAAGCATGATACTGAATATTATTGTCACTGTTGTTACTACTGTAAACTACATCAGTAGGGCAAAACAACAACAAACCCAGAATATTATTTGTCTAAAACTAATGTATAAAGCTAAAAAACTAAGATAAATGTTATTAAAATAAAATAGAATGAAATGACATCTATCAGTATATACTTAGTATTGTTCAGACGTTAGGCAGAGTTATATTGTGGTAAGGGAATTGGTCTGCTGAAATCTTATCTTACTAGAAGAGTTTGACAATATGCAGAGTGGTAGAAACTCTTTGATCAGAAAATAGAACTTGTCCATAGAAAGTATCAGAGTGACTTGGTATTTTACCATGTGGGGAAATAAAATAGCTTCTAATATCTTTATAAAAACAGCAGTACAGTTTAATGTGGGAAAGAGATTCTATGCACTCACACCATATGGATATAATTGATCAACATATGGAAATTTGTATATATCTGGCTTCCAAAATGGCTAAAGTATTAAATCAAGTCAGCATTGAAGCCCTCCTACTATAATATTGTTCATGTACTTTACCAGTCTAAACGTATAAGATTGACTGTTCAGGAAAACATTCCTGGGTAGTAAAGCCTTCTTGTCTTTCCATTTCAAGAACAAGTTGTGTTAAAAAAATTTAGGTGGTTCATGTTCCAGAGAAAGAAGAGTTTCTTATGAAAAGTCATAAAAGAACAATTCATCAAGATGATATTGTTTCCACCTAGAACTAAAACTGTCTATTGTTAGGGGGAGGCAGTACTATGGGCTGACTCAATCTAGTCTTTATCCATCTATCAGTTTGTTTTCTTGTTTGTGCGTCCTAACTTTTAAGTCAAGTAGCTATAAGGATGGATGAGCATCAAACCTGGGATCCTTGGACAACTGCCTAGACTCCAATGAGCCCTCATTCACAGAATTTCCAATACTGTGTAGACAAAAAATATCCACCAATTAGGATACAAAAGCAGGAACTATGTGTGACTTTAGAACTTTGCCTGTCTTGTCCAGAAATTTACGTCTGCTTCTTTTTCAAATCCCATTTTGGCACCTCCCAAATTAAATGTGGAATAAAGACAGACAATGGAAAGATACTACAACAAAAATAGTGTTGAGAGATACAGCTCTTGCCATAATTATTGACTAACTAGGCTGTGTAAGGCATGAAAAATGAAACATGCTTGGTAACCAGTATTTCATTTCAAGAACAGAAGAAAGGAGAAGGGAAGGGAAAATACTGGCTGCCAAATAAATGAATAAAAATCAAGTTTGATATTTGGGGGGCTCTTTAATAAGAAAAAGCAGGATAGTTATATCAAAAGTAGTGAAATGCCAATAATGTCATTTCAGAAATGTCTGCTTGTTGAAGTAGATATGTTCAGATATGGTTCCTTTTCTTCCACAGAGAAAATAGCATGGATTTATTCTACCCTTGTCTACTTTCTTGATGGACTGGAGAGAAGTTGGTGTCAAAAAATAGAGGGGGGTAATGGGTGTGAAAGGAATTCAGGAAATCAAGTGTTAATGGAAAGAACAAATGTCTCAGGAGTGACATGGCTGAGGTGGAGGCTGATTAGGGACCAAAGGGGAAGGGATATATCTTTGTCTGTTGGTACTCTGAAAACATATTTCTTGTCACACAACAGTTTAGTTGTTTTAAAAATAATGCATGGCAAAATTTCAACGATTTTACATATCTTAAAATTTTGGTAGAATCATGTCAGGGGATAAAGGGGGAAAAGACTGTCTTGACCCTGGTATACTAGTGGCAACTTCAGGCTAGTTAAAGCACAGGCTGGGGATGATAGGATGGCAAGATCCTATGTACTGCTCTGTCTCTGGGAAAGTCCTATGTTTCTAAGACTTTCCTTCACTGCTTCTCCATGGGCATATTCCATCACACTAGACCATTGCTGATCCTGCTCCTTCTTTCTCTTTTGAGTTATGTTTTCTAAATGTCCACATAGCTTCTCTTAAGTTTGAGTCTATTTCTCCACATCCAAAATACCAATAATGTCAGTTTTTTAAGTAATGGCTCTGCTTTAGTTGATCGCTGAAAGTCTCTGCCTGAGACAAAGCAACTGATCAAGTCAATTATTCCCAGGTAAATTGACAGCCCATAATTGACTTGGTCATTTTTATAATAACCAAGTAATCTTACCTCAGAAGTGAGGTAAATTTCCACCCTTCTTGCCTTCCAGTGACCTGGTTCTGCCAATTAGCACTGGGATCTAAGAGTGTCATACCACCCTGATGGCTCACCCTCTATCTTGTTAACCTTTTAGCCTTGTTAACTTTTTACATTTGATTTTTTTTACTTTTAATTTGTAAATTTATAACCTTATGATTTTAATTCAATGTTTATATTATTTTATAGTGATGTTTGTAAACCACCCAGATTCCAGTGAGAATGGTAGTTGAAACCTGATAAATAAATAAGCAACCTTGAAGTTCTCCCACACACAAAGGACAACAGGAGATGTTCACATCCTGATTTCTGAGATGGACAGGCATACAGAGTATTACAAAAATCATGGAGAGCCAATTGGAAATGATGCCACAAGAGATGGACTCAGGTGAATATATCTTCCCCATTATTTTTTTCTGAGATGGAAGGATTAAAGAATGCTCATTTTTGTCAACCTCTTTAGAACTTCATTTCTTTAGAACTTCCAAAGAAGGGAAAGTAATTTAATGGCACAATACAATTCACTGCATTGGCTTTCCAAAGAGTCTGAAGACTACTTAATTGGATGGTGGTGTTTGTGTGATATTCTAGTTAAGTCAGTTGTAAAAAAAAAAATCAAAGAAAAATAAGCTGGATTTCATGCTACAGAAATGCAATGCACAATATTTTTTTCCTGGAAAGAGTAAAAACAAATTATTCTTAAAACCAAAAGTACAATTAAGCAGCACTAGCACAAGGGGAAGATTTCTAAATGAACAAAGCCATATGCGCTTGCTTTACAGTCCTCCACTGGTTATTAAGGACTCTGCATGTTACATTCACACTTAACTATAACAACATACAAAGAGGGGACAACATTTAGCTGGCAAAATGTAGAAGAGAATTTTACATCAATTTTGTAGGTCAGCACAATAAAACCTTTACTTTTGCTAAAGAACAGAGACCTTCTTCCAATATTCATTCCTGTTCTGCTGGCTCTGGATTTTCTCAGTGTGATAAAATAAGTTGCCCATCGGCAGAAACAAGTGATCACAGGTGGTGGTTTTTTTTCTGAAAAAGTCTGTCCCATTTCAATTTGACAAGTGCTTCTGGCATTTAAAAGGAACAAGCAAAATCCCTGTACTGAGATAATCTAGGATTAGAGAGAAGTGTTTCAAGCAGGTACCAGAGGCAGACAGAACGAATTTGGGTTAAGCCCACAGCCAATGTAACTTATAAAGGTGTGTACAAATGTAGATACACACACACACACAAGTCTGAAGCATTATCTCTGACCTATAGTTAATATTGTATTTTCAAATCAGTGTGTTCACTGGTTCTAATAAGAACAAGACAAAATATCAAACTGCCATCAACTATAATATATTATCTGTAATTATGATTTTAATCTTATGAGAGTCTAGAACTGAATATAATTCATTTTATAAGGATTTATGCTTTTATAATCATTGGCAGAATACACAGTTATTTAAATTTAAGGATGATAATATTTTTGAGGGCATATGCCATCAAATGTAATACATCTAAGAAGCTTACATAAAACAACTTATTTCTCCCTTACAAAGGATAAACTCTCTCAACACAGACATATATTTTATTTTATTTTTATTTAGATAATTTCTAAAATAAATTATGCCTGCAACCATTCCGAAATATTTGTCATTTTGGTAATTTGGTAATTTTTTTACATATATAAGGATATATATATATATATTCAGGTAGTGCCAGTCAGTCAAACTCAAAATTCAAGTTGAATTAGTAGGTTGAATGTTTAATCTGAGATTCAGAATCAAATAATATTTGATCTAAATATATTCTATTTTTTTAAAAAAAACCTGAACCTACCTCACAGGGTTGTTGTTGTGGAAAAACTAGGAGGAAGGAGTATTCACATTAAGGAGTGTTCACACCCTTGGATTATTCTTAGAAATAATAAAGGCAGGATAAAAAAAATCTAAAAAAGATTTGAACTGGATTAGCTTCAAACATTTGCTTATATATTCACAAATAAAACCTGGAATAGGAAGGAAGCTGAGAGCAAGATCAGGGCCTCACCAATAAGACAAAAAAAAAGTTTGTTCCTGACATGGAAGTTGTTCCTTTTGATTTAAAGCCACAATTCCACAACCAACATATATCCTCAGAGCTAAAGTTTCTGAACCAAATCTCAATTCTAATTAGCAGAGTAAGACTTTCATGTTCTCATCTCATAGGTCTGTTGTTTGTCAGGGAAGAACAGCTGAGGTCTTCCATGCTGCCTGAAACCAACAGTAGTGTTGGATGTGCTTCTCCAAGGTTTTCAGAAACTTCCCAGTGAACTGAATTTTCTAAAGAGGCAGAATGACAAGATCAGCAAATGCATGGAGTGTCATCACTCTAACTTTTAATTAAAAGTTAATTAAATTTTAATTAATCTAAATTAGTTAAATTTAAGTCAGATATGATATAATTTTGTTATTCTGTCCTCAGCAACTTATTTATTTATATTTATATTCCACCTTTATTATTTTTATAAATAACTCAAGGTAGTGAACATAATCTAACATGCCTTCCTCCTTATATTTTCCCCACAACCTCACCTGTGAGGTGAGTTGGGCTGAAAGGGAGAGAGTGACAGGCCCACGGTCATCTTTATGGCTAAGGTATGATTTGAATTCATGGTCTCCTGCTTTCTAGCCTAATGCCTTAACCACTAGACCAAACTGGCTCTCTTTTTTTTCTTGACCCCAAAGGCTGTTTTGAAAGACAGTTCCCAGCTTGCCAGTCAGAAGTCAAGTGGGGCTGTTGACATGAAAAGGGAAGAATATCCTATATTATTCATGAAATGAGGTCATTATGAGCCTACCCATTCAAAATATTCTGAATTACTGCAGGGTTGTGCCAAACATTCAAAGAAAGTAGTTCACAAATATGTTAGCAAGAACAAAGCAGCCCCCTTCAAGGTGTTAATGCATTCATATGATCTAAGTTTCAATTGTTCCACAATGTGTATGCATGCACAAAAAACACATTTGCTACTGTCTACCAGGAAGTGAGATTGCATTTCATGCAATAAAAGTAAAAACAACTGAGGACAGCTTTCAAAGCATTATATGAGTCTTGGAAAAGACATGGCTGTTTTAATGCTTCAAACGGAGGTGCTTTATTCATGCTAAAGCACCTTGGGAAGTATCTCTTTACACAGTCCTAACAGTCACACACTGTCAAACCTCAAGTAGGCCAATACTTTGAATTCTGTTACAGAGAAAGCAGAGGTCCCATTAGTGAATTTTGGAGAGATCACCTTGTCCTGAACAAAATTACATTCTCTATAGAGATGCTGTTGGTTTGAAGATGACATTTAAGCAACATCCAGTAGTAGTTGGATCAGAATTAATATGGGCAAGTCAACTCCTCATGAGTCTCTTGCCTATCAAGTGGCTGAGGAAAGACAGACTACTTGTTGGATGGCTTAAGGTGTTTTATTCTGAAAATAGACCAAAGATCATATGATATTAGCAGGAAGGTTGCATGGAGTCCTAGGGCTACAAGCTGTCTAACTCAGCCATAATATTTCTGGATAGCATTGTGAGCATATTTAGAAGTCCAGCAGTCCAATTGCATTTTCCCATCTGCTTAGATTGCCAGCCAGCTGTAGCTCTTTTTAAGATCTCGTGTTAAAATGATCTTTGCCCTGGCAACATCCTGATTAGACTACAGTATTGCAATGAATTGTACAGGGGTCTGCCTTTGAAGATGTCTTTGAACCTTGATTTAGTAGAAAACACAGCTGCCAAGATACTAGCTGGGACCAGCTAAAGGGAAACTACCTTAGTGGCTGCTGATCCATTTCCAACCACACTTCAAAGTACTGGCAATTACCTTTAAAGCCCTAAATGGGCTTGAGACTGAATCCTTCCTATCCTCTGATGTGAAGTATCTGATGATAGGGAAGACATTATTTTTTTCAATATCTCAAGTGTGGAGTGCCTTCTATTTGGTGCCAAATCAGAAGCAATACTTTGCCAAAGAAAGACCTCCTTGTTTGTCTGGGCCTTCCACAACTTAGCAACATTTAAATGAATAAAATGGTTGTGCATGATCACAAGGCAATATTTATGGAGTTGGAACACTGTGAAAATAATGTATTAAATTAATGGGAGTTAGGGATCCAAACCTGGAATAAACATTTGTGACACGAAGGACCTTAATCTGAATCTCTTTTAAAGTATTTTAGAAAGTCATATTTTCCCAGCTTGCCTTTTCTTGTTGTTTTTGGCTCTTCTGTCATGCTATTATATTCCTTCTAGAGTGCTGTCTGCTGATTTCTGGTTGTTAAACTGAACAATATATTCTTAAATATTTCCTTTTGTGAGCTGCCTTGTAAGGTTCAAAATAATAGGAGAAATAAATAAAATAAATGCACGCAACACTGGGCATAAAAAATAGGCAAAATAGTAGCCAAATATTCAAATGAATAGGAAAAACCTCAAATGACCTTTATACAAATTCATGCTCAAATTAGGGATGAATATCATAGCAGGTGGCAGCACCTAGAAGATTTTTTAAAAAATTTAACTTAACCAGATTTAAACCTTGCTTGTAGTTGTATGGGAATCCACTAGGCACTCACTACCCGAGAAGCAAAAATACAGTTTGGAAAAAGGCAATGGCAAACCATTTTTAAAAAATTAAGAATAACATGGAGGTATCAATGTAGGCAATGTTTTGATTGAACAAGGATTAGTTGAGAGGCAGGATGCCTATGATGTGAACCCTTGACCATCTAATTAGGAAATCGTGTAAGGCAAGCACCTAATCCAGCCTTGCTCAGCTAGGACCTTTCCAGATAATTATTGCCCAGCTAGGACCTCTCCAGATAATCCAGTCCCCATGGTCTCTAGACAGCATAGCTAATAGCTGGCAGAAGACTGGGGAACATCTGAGGGCACCAGACTGTTGAAGATGGTTTAATATAACAATATCCTGGCAATTTCCACTAGGTGGCACTGAATAATGAGCTTAATTTATAAATTAAATAGGTGTGTGTGCCAGGGCAAGGGGGAGGGAGGCTACTAAAAAGTATGTAGGAATAAATTACTTCACTTGTTCCTTTGTCCCGAAGGACTTCTTCTGAAATGTTTAACAAGAGCATAAGGAGGTTAGAAGACAAGGCTATTAGTGGAGCCATCCTTTTATTAAAATGAAACAATGCTCTGAATATAAGATTATTCTGATACATCTTTATTAATAACATGTTATTTGAAACACAAATAGATTAAAGAAAACTAATTTGCACCTTTAACCCTAGAAGTGCTAAACTCTATTATTTTCTGTAAAGCCTATTATACTTACACTGACGATAGGATCAAATTACCTCTGATCTCTGACAGTTTTACTGATGCTCATTCATGGATCTCTGCTGTCCTATTTCCAATATATACGGTTTTTAAAAAATAGTTACATCATTGCAGCAGTAATAAAGCATTTTCTTGCAAACAAAGTGGCCTTTTTGTCTCATTTTAAGTCTGCAGAACTATTTCAGAGCATGGGATGGGTGGATGGGCTGAAGAAGGGAAGGAGAGAAAAAGCTTGATGTTTAAAACTAGGCATTTCAAGTCAATCGCAAAATACGCCTGTTGATTTTAACTGAATCGCTGGGCTGGTTTGTGCCCAGTCCATGGCTTGCTTAGCAATGGTTTATGAACTAAATTATGATGTGGAGTTTTATAAACCAACATGGATGAATTTGCACAATACACTAACTTCAAAGAAACAACTTTATGATTTAGCACAATACCCAACTAATCTCTCTGTTATTGTACGTGTACCATCACAAACCTCCACGCAAAATGGTAATAGGAATGTCAAAAAAACACTTTCTCACACAAATATGCATTCATAAATGTACTTTATTTAAATATACTATTTATAAATTGATTTTTATCCTCTAATATTTATTTTGAAATGAAGTATGAAATAAGAACTATGAAATCAGGAGCTGAATAATGACTTACCCTAGGCCAAGAAACATCAAAAATGGAATTTACAGTGTAAGTATACAGTCTTTACAGACCTGTATACTGCATGAGTCAAAAAGAGGGCTGTGAAAATATTTACAGACTGCTCACATCCTGGACATAAACTGTTTCAACTCCTACCCTCAAAACGAAGCTATAGAGCACTGCACACCAGAANTTTTTCCCCAAACGCCATCACTCTGCTAAACAAATAATTCCCTCAACACTGTCTAACTATTTACAAAGTCTGCACTACTATTACTATTAATCTTCTCATCACTCCTAATCACCCATCGCCTCCCACTTGTGACTGTATGATTGTAACTTTGTCGCTCCTTGCATATCCTTGCGATTTATCTTGACTGTTTCCTAGTATGATTTGA
>AZIM01001363.1:292717-313235 GCA_000516915.1 Ophiophagus hannah | reverse complement strand
ATCTATCATCTATCTATCTATCTATCATTTTATATATAGTTACAGTATATATACTGTAGTTATATTGTGTATTTATTATAACCAGATTAGTTTAGTAGTTAAGGCACTATGCTAGAAACCAGGAGACTGTGAGTTCTAGTCCCATTCTAGACATGAAAGCCAGCTGGGTGACTTTGGGCCACCAATTCTTTTTCAGCTCAGCTCACATCCCAGAGTTGTTATGGGGAAAAGGAGAAAGAAGGAGTATTTGGTATGTTCACTGACTTGAGTTATATATAATAATAATAGAGGAAGGGGGGGAAAACTCTTTAAAATATCTGTCAGATAAGTATAACAGCTCAGTTGATAAGTTGCCCAGAGTTATTGTATGACAAAATGACCAGCTAATAAATTTTACAAATAAATACAAATAAATTTATTAATGGGATTTATATCACATTTTTCTCCATTAGATACTATTGATATATTGATTAAAGCACCAGGCTAGAACTTAGGAGACTATGACTACATTGACACAAGAAAGTACATTTATGAGACTATGCTTTCTAGTCTCACAAAACCATCTGGGTGATCTTAGGCCAGTCATTCTCTCTTAGGCCTAGGAACAAGATAAAGGAAAACTACAGTATTTCTAAAATTTTGCTAAACAAGAACCACATGAGTCAAGTAGAATAAAATAGAATATTTTATTGGCCAAGTGTGGTTGGACACACAAGGAATTTGTATTGGTGTAAATACTCTCAGCATACATAAAAGAAAAGATACATTTGTCAAGAGTCAAGAATCATAAGATACGACATTTAATGATAGTCATAGGGCACAATAAGCAATCAAATCATACTGGGAAACAGTCAATATAAAGTAGTCCGCACAAAAACAAAGGACAGGCTTCAGTCATAATGGTACATCTTCGCTCTGGCAGATTTTGACACACATCTTCCCATGGACAGGTAATTTCCAGCCAGAATTCCCATTTGAAGGATTCCTGGGATAGGTGGTTGAGATGTCACAGCCAGCTTCTGTCCCAGGCATGTGTAACTGCCATCTTTACATCTGCATGAATAACTATGTTATGGAAATACCTCCAAGAAGCACAATCACTCAAAGTATGCTCCTTGTTAAAATGTGACCCCTAAAACAAAAGGGAAGATTTGAAATCAGCATAAAGAAAGTATGCTGTAGTTATCCAAATCACTGATTAGATATTTCAATAGATTACTTTGGTATGCATGTTCTGTATAAAACAGCACTATGTTTCAGGTACTTTATTTTTTCATATGACCATATGTGAGAAATTAGAGCTAAAACTGGTGCATCAATTCCTATAAGGATGGAACTAGATATGTTTTTGGATCTTTATTGGATTTTCAGCTTTTCTTCTGAATGTTAATATCACAAGGGAATGAATCAGAGCAAACCCATGGCCTTAGGGGAAAATAGTTTGTTTAAACATTTACCCCATGGTGGTTTCCCAATTTAAACCAATCTCATGTATAACAAAAGTTACTCATCTCCAAAACTTTTAACTACCCTGCTGAAATGATAGAAATTTGCATTTCCATGCTGACTAGTCTGGAGGCATCCCACCTCTGCAGTCTATCTGAATTTTTTTTCTACTCACCTCTATGGCATTTCTGGTTACCTGTGGTCACTCTTAAATATAAGTTGATTTATATTCCTTTTCTCAAGTTGTTGGCCCTGCAGGTACTCCATGTTTTTCTTTCTAGAGCAATACATATCCTGGGATAGTATTTAACTGAATTGTATATGCAGGTTCTTTTTAATGCTGATGGAGTTGGGAAGGGGAAAAGACAGCATCCTTGTGCCAGAGTTGCTAGCTGTTCCATTTTATTTCTTTATTTTTGTTTCTTAGCTGAGATTTCAGACTTCTTTCATTTCAAACATCCTGAATAAATAGAATTGGGATTTGACAGGCCAGAGTGGTTCATAAAGCAAATCCTGATGTAAAAAAGAAAAGCTGCATCATTTGCAAGAGCCTCTCTCAACATCCTTGCCTCTTGCAAGCATTTCCTTTTGAATGATGCCTCCAAACAGTACTTAACCTCTATAAACTCCCTTTGATTGCTGAAAAACTCTCTCCCTTTAAGGATGTATCACTCATATCTCAGCATTACATAGAAACCTCCTGTGATGAAGAGCAATTCAGAACATGGGTACACAAGTGTTGCAAAGGCAGGGCTCGGCCACCTTTTGCTCACTGAAGACACCAGGTTAAGACCCAAGGAAATCTGGTTTAAAAGGAAGCTCAGGCGATAACAGGTGTCAAAAAAAGAAAAGAAAAAAATGATACTGACATCGTCAGCCCAGGTAGATCAATCTAGGTGAGATAGGCCAGATTTAATCCAATACAAATTCACTAATTAAGATGGCAGTTGTGATACCGTCAAAGCTTTGCCAGTCTTTTATTTGTGCTGCAACCATAAAACGAAACACCCCCCCCCACAAATTTAGTACTCACATTTCTCTCCTCAGCATGCTCAGCACATCTGTGTCATATCATACCAATTACACAAATACATAAGAGCAGCATTTGCACAATAATCATATTGCATCTGTGTGAGTAATCATGGTTTGTTACAGATGCTGCTGGTTTCTCCCCTTGAAATTTGTTTCTCTTGCAGGACCTTCTTTGTGTCCATTTCCAATTTCAGTTTCAGTGCATGAATGTGCAATGAAGTGTTTTTTCAACCATCAGGTAAGTTTCTTGTTCTTCCTGCAATTGCCATCAGACCTTGATCACATTTTTAGTTGTAGAAGAAATCAAATTATTGTTGTTGCTACTATTGCTATTATAGCTGGATGCAGAGTCAGCCAGATGTTTAGGCTGGATTTGGCATTTTTATGTACCTATCAAACCCTTCCCAAGGACCTGGGATAGGCAAATATTCAATGATGTTAGAAATATCTTCACAGGATAAGCTGTTCCAAGTAAAGCTGCCTTTTTCTATTGACTGATGGGGATTTTGTCAATGCCAATGGTGTTCAACTGTTGCTCCAGATGTTTTGGGATTGTACCCACCCTCTCTTGCTGCTATTGCTTATGTTCTGATTCCCTGCCAAATAGTATTATCCTAAGAGTATGCAGCACATCAAAAGTCAGTGGATTGAATTTAAGCATGCTCTAACCGAGCACTAGCTATCTGTCTGTTATGTCACAAATTCCCACTTAGTCTCTTTTCTTACACTACATTCTGTTCTAACCTATATAAAAAAAAGAAAAAAAACATATATTGAATTTATGAAGGTAGTTGAGCTACAAGCAGCACTTCTACTTACACTTCTCTCCTTTTCTTTACTTACTTTATACTGGAAACAAATTCTGACTTCCTCTGTTCAGAAGGTAAAGGGTTGAAGGTTGTCTTGTCATTACCCTGGTTTACTATTTTAGCCTTATGTTAAACCAGTTATAAGAGTTATAATATTAAGGGATGTGCAATCCTGTTAGTTGAACACTGGAGTGCCATTACACAATGTTGACAGAGTATAGTACCATATCTAATTCTTCAGAGAGACAAAAAGCACAGTGGCATCAGGAAAAACTAATCAAGGATTGATTTTGGCATTTTATAAATTTTATAAGCTCTCCAATTATAAAGCTTCTTCTATTGCTTATTAAGGAAGAAGACACAGCTGAAAATCTGAGTAGGTCACTATATTCAAAGTTTACACAGAATTGTTCTTTTTATATATATTAAAGATAATACTTTATGAAATATTTTTATTGTGTTGCAAAGAAAATAAGGAATACTTCTTGAGAAAGAATGGAATGTGCAGTTAAATTTTGCTGCTATAGTTAGCTATTTATTCATTTTTATTCATAAACATTTTAAATACAGTGTATTGTCAGGGCATATCATTTACAAAGGAAAAAAGAAGAGAGAAAAATAGTAACATATATACTAATAACAATAGTAATGGTGCAACAGAATGATTTCAACTAAATTTATCTTTATGTTAGCTTATTTGTAATCCTGTTGATTTTATTGGCATACTTGTAGTTATAAACCATCTTTATGTTTAATTCATACATAGCAATAATATAGTTAGCTATTTAATATACCTCTGTGCAACATTTGTAAAATCAGCAAGGGTGACAGGCCGATCTATCCTGATAAAAAACACTGCCTTGGACAAGCCTATCTGAAAACAGACTTAAAGCTTAGAGCTTCCTTCACTGTATTTCTTCTCACAGCCAGAAATGTTGCTGAATGTTGCTGAACTGATGTAGAAATCTTCATTTCCATCTTATCATCCCAAGTGTAACAGTGAGATATTAATGTTTGTTGTCTTGCAGGCATCCAGTGAACACTGGAATGCAAGAAGCATTAGACACACAGTGTTAAGAGTCAAAAAATGATGGAGGCAAAATGAGTGATAAGCAGCAAAAAGAAACAGGAGGCAGAGAAAAAGCTTGTGAACATTTCCTTCAACAAGCATTAGAAGGCCTTTCCTAATGTTAATATGAGCCAATTTTCAGCCATTTTGAAACACAATAGCATAAATGCATTTCTTCATCATAAATATGAGACTCAACTTTTTTTTGCTGTTCAAATCATTTTTTTTCTGCACAGTCTATGAAACTAGATTTAGCAGAGTTTTTTTTTGGAGGGGGAGAGAAAATGAGTACAATTGCCTAGGTTCCCCACATGCCCAGAAGATGGCACAGGATTTGAAACAATTAGATAGCTTCTTACTCAAAGCAACACTGAGGTATTGAAGGCAGTAAACCAGAAAGAGTGGAGATTTAAAATACGTTGACATAAATTACTGTAGATTGAGATAACATGAATTGTCAATGAAGCTTCAGAGATTTTCACAGAACCTGATACTTGTGTGCTGTGTAAATAAATAAGTTTTTGAGGTGATCAAATTTCACTTTTACAGAGTAATAATAAGAATATAAGTAAAGCTGCTGGATCAGCATTCTGTCATATCCAAAATCCTCACAAGTAGGATCTCTGAGTGATAGCATTTTCCTACTGTTTCTCTCAAATGATTTATCTGATTCAAATAGCTATTTTAGCCAACCAGAGGAAGGAATAGAAAAACGGATGGGTGGAAAGACAAGCAATTAAGAAGTCAAGTAGCTAGACTTAGCAAACTACATCTCAATGGATATTTTTTTCTCACTGTACTGATAAATTTGTAGAGAGCTTATCAAGGTTTTGCATTGTTAAGTTTATGGCATTGGAATTGCATTGATAAGTTTATGATTTGCAGCTATTTCCATGTGGTTAGGTAAAAATGCTGGTCCAGCATTATCTCCATGAGCCATCAAATTGTTCATATGCCTGGCAACTGACTTGATTTCTTAGGCTAATGGGTGTCTGGCTATTTTTCCTGGAAGACATGGCTTTGGGGAATGTTGCTGTGTTTTGTCTTTGTTCAGATGTTCTTTGTAAGATGTTAAGAATTGCTGATGCTAATCAGAAACATTATGACTAGAGGACCAGAAGCTGCTAAGCAGTGACATTAAAAGAGTGGAAGGAAAGTGAGATAGGGAATAACCTCACACATTATACTAACCAAACCATTGTTTTTTTAAAAAAGTGTTTTATGTTTATACAACATGCTTAGGTACAAGCCAAGACTTACAAACTGCTGTAGTTGCGATCACCCAGTGTGGTAAGCTAGTATCTTAATAAAGCATATTGTGGCTGAAAGCAATTCGTGAACAAGGTCAGAAGTTATGCTTGTCCTTTTAAAATTTGTAACAGGGAAGATAAAACAGAAGTATTTCAACTACTAAATACAAGGCTCAACATTACAATAGGTCTTAAGATAATTTTAATATTGAATCTCTAGCCCATTGAGTTGGATCTCAATAGAAGCAGGAGGTTTCACTGTCTTTGTGGCACAGTCTCTAAAGAGAAAAAGGAACATGTTGCCTGTTAAAGGAGAATGCCTCTGGGTATGTGCAGAGTATATGGGGCAATGTGTTTAGTTTACAGATCCTTTTATTGAAAGGCAGATCTGCAGAAATCTGGTTGAGATGAAAAACTGGGAGGGAAGAGGGGATAAGAAAATGCACATCAACACTTAGTACCTGGTTAGCTGACTGGAGGAGAGTTATGTTAGATCAGTGGCTTGGGAATTCTGGGTGTTGAAGTTCACACACCTTAAAGTTGCCAAGTTGAAAATAACTGTATTAAATCATTAGAGTTCCATGTTCCATGAAAAGAACTTTCAAAGAGGCTTTCTTTTTATATTTCCTTGATTTTAGTGATGTGTACATGTCATTCTTTGCTATTGTGTAACTGATAGCAGTGGAGATAGTTTAGTAGTTCCTGCATTCATGGAATTAGAAGCACAGTGGCTCAGTGGCTTAATGGTCTCTGCTCCAGACCATTAATGAACTCTGCTTCAGTGGTGCGAATCCTAGCACTGTGTGATGGGGTGAGCTCCCATTACTCATCTCAGCTTCTGTCCACCCAACAATTTGAAAGCATGCTCTATGTGAGTAGATAAATAGGTATCACTTCAGTGGGGAGACAAGCATACCTTCCAGAGGTGGTATTCAGCAGGTTCTGACCAGTTATGGAGAACCAGTAGTGGAAAATTTGAGTAGTTCAGAATGACACCTCTGACTGGCCCCACTCCCATCTATNCTTCTTTTGTTGCCCTGCACATGAGAACGGAGCTGGAAAGCAGGTTATTGGGGTAGGGAGAGAATAGAGATTTTACAGTATCCTTCCCCTGGAGTGGGGTGGAAATAGAGATTTTGCAGTATCCTTTCCCTGCCATGCCCACCAAGCCATGCCCACCACGCCCACAAAGCCACACCCACAGAACCAGTAGTAAAAAAAATTTGAATTGCACCACTGATACCTTCCTGACCTCAGATTATCTCCAGACCTGCTAACATTTAGGAAAACTTTTTTTTTTGGTCCGGGGAAGGACTTACAAAAGTAGTCATTCAAACATTTGTGCATCATGACCTTGTAAACTTATTGCTTCTTTCTTTTCCACATCACTTGACAGCCTAAATTTACATTATTAAATTTATTTCTTGATCAGCTTCGATCCAGCCCCTTCTAACCTGGGATCATTGTGGGATATAGATCACATGGCTCATCACACATTTCTGAAATTTGAAATTTGAAAAGGATGTCATGGTCAATTCTATATTATCACTAGTATATATGTTGAAAATAAAAAAGTTGTTGGAAAACATTGCAATTGAAAAACCAGTCTATCTAGTGCCTAAATACATGTAGGCCTGTGTACACTTTTTTTTTGCAATATTTCATTATTATTTTTGCCATAGATGCCAAGAAGGTCTCAAACAGTTAGTGTGTCTTCCTTTCCCCCCACTTTTGACCTCCTTTATACTAATTGTCCTTATCTTCCTTTGCTTGTTCAGGTATCTGGTGGTAATATTAAACTAGGAGATATCAGAGCCTAGGAGTTATCCATTTTCAAGCAAATTGTCATTGAGTTATTTTAGGATTTTCCTTATTCTTTTAGACCGGTGTATTTCAAATTCAGCAACTTTAAGATCTGTGGTCAGGATGCTGGCTGGGCAATTCTGGGAATTGAAGTCCACCCATCTTAAAATTGTCAAGGTTGAAAAACACTGTCTTCAGGAATGTTTAGTTCTTATATGAACCTCATCACATAAAAGATAATAAAGGCTAGGTTTGTTTTTTTTTTGCTAAGAGTTTGAAAATCCATTGCAAGTGTTCTTGAAACAGAAGGCAGCAAAGAAAAAAAAGAAGGCAACAGCTTTAAAATGTAATAGGGGTTTAATGTACATTTAAACTTTTTCTTGAAGTCAAATACCATGTGCAGGATACCCGTTTTGGAATTTGGTGTTTAGGGGAGTTAGGAAGGACAAAAAACAAAATAGTTCATTTTAATGGGAAATGGAAATAAGGGGATTAAACATCAGACGAGTGATTTGTAATTGGTCTCCTGGCTGCCCTTCTTCCTTTAGTGGAGTGAATAAAATGCACAGAAGGACTTTATTAGCAGCAGCTTTTTTCCTGACCCTGGGATTACTGGAATACTTTAACCTTGACACGTTTATTCTATATCCACAAAGCTTTCCTTTTAATAGCCTTGTTCTTCTTCCTTCTTTATACTTGTCTGGTTTTTGCACATGGCTCTAAAATCAAAAGAGAATCACACAGCATCACCTATTTAAAACGTAATGAAAATAAAAGAAGGTGGTTTTATCTATGTATGCTTACAAGGCTCTATTCTTAATGGGAAAACAAAACAATGATAAAAATCCTTCTGATGTACACTGATAGTCCATCTGGTCAAATCTACCATTGGTTTATGTAATGTATAATAATGGTAAATCAGTTATTACAAGATATTAATGGTGATGAAGATCTATTTACGTAGCTTCATGATTTTGACTGGTATATTAGAATATATAGATTCCTACTCCATTTTATATATATAGCTGAAAATTCTGTACAGGTCAGGCTGCAGGGGAAATGATGAGAATAAGCAGTAAGAATATATAATTTGTTTCAGTTCCACATAGTCTCACTTATGGTAAATATGTTAATATGTTAATTGTGGGAAAGATTTTAGCATACATAAACTACATCAGTTCCCCATTCTTGATATGGAATATCAAGAATATGGAGCTAGAACAGGGGTGTCAAACTTGATTTCATTGAGGGCCGCATCAGGTTGTGTTTGACCTCAGGGGGACCGTGGGGGCAGGGCCAGGGTGGGTGTGGCCAGCTCCACATCACTCAGTAAGGCTCTGTTTTTGGCCACGACAGCCTCCTGCAGCCCTCTGCCAATGAAAACAAAGCCCAGGGAGGCCAAGCGCAGCCTGCCTAGGCTCCGTTTTCACTGGCAAAGGCACTGCAGGCCAATCCTTCATGGTTGGCCCGTGGGCCAGTTCTAAGCACCTCGTGAGCTGTATCCAGCCCGCAGGCCTTGAGTTTGATACACCTAAGCTAGAACATAGATATTTCATTTTGATACTTATTTGAGTTATTCACTATTATTTTGTCCAATAAAATGTATAAGATTCCCACTGACCACAGTGCACTTATTATTCTAAAACTGGTGGTGCAACAGGCTACAGATATGTGTCGAAGAGATGAGTGGAAACTGTTGCTTTTCCCAAACCCAAAATTATTGATTGGTGTACCACCTGCTTGTTTCTTGGTCAATGTCAAGCCTATAGTCTGTATGCTACAATTGACCTTTCTGTGATGCTCCAAGCTCTTTATTCTTAATAAGATGATAATGCCAATGCAAAACATCGATAAATTTGAGACAAAAAGAAAGTTTGATTTCACAAATAAAACATGAAAAAAAAGTTTAATTTCACTTAATGTAAATGTATGGTAGTAACCAAGTTATGTAATTACAAATCACATGACTATTCCCACAAATTTAATTTCTTCCTTATGTCATATTGACAATCAAAATTCTTTGGGAGAGGGGCTTTAGGGACAGGCGAAGTTTTGGAGCTGAATATGATCCTGGGCTTCAAGTTACATTTTCTTGCTTTATTTAATAAGTACAGCACAGAAAGGAATTTCACATTTGTCTTATTTCTTTCTGCTTCTAGTTCTTATAGAACTCTTCTTTCTTCCATATGTAGCATAACATAGATGAAACACGTATTTTTTAAAAAATGAGTGCAATACTGTTGCAAGGACATAGTCCTGGATAGCTTTTACAAATAAACACTGTCTCATCCTTCAGTTCAGTGGGAGTATCCATAAGAAAGCCACTAATGTTTAAACAAAATCTTAGAATTATTATAGATGTTGAACATCACAAATAATGGTAAGTAAAAAACATAGTTTCTGTGTTATAGTCTTTTCAAGAGAAACTGCTACTAAGAACCAAGCTTAGGAAAAGGTCTTTTTTTAAAAAAAATTGAGGTCTATTTTCTTTTCCAGAGTCTTTTCTTGTCTTCCAAGCATCAAGTTATGGAGATTGGAATATCATTACTATTCACACTCAGGCGTACAAACTGGTCAAGGTATAAGACACAATAGCTGAATCCCAAAATTGAAAAGAAAGGGACTGTGACATATTACTGTACATATGGCAAAAAGAAGAATGCTTAGAGAGACATCTGCACGTTAATTGTGGAATAAAGAAATATCCCTCAAAGGTATACATTTCCCCTGTGCACTGATTTATTATAATTACAGAGTTTATCTATACCTTTTTTCTTTATCCAGCCACATATTTGGGTTACTTTAGATTAAAGTATATGTCTTGTTAATTATGGCATTTACTTCTCAAAATGTAATTGGTGTCTGGTGCTCTTAAGCTCTTATAAGTCTTCTTGTCACTGTTTCAAGGGGGGCTGTTTAATTTGCCTGGGGTAAGCTGAAATGGAAAGTACCGTCTTACTTAAATAATTTGAGTTTCTTCTTGTGGCTTTAGTGATTTAATATCACTCTGGTGTGGGGAGGAAAGGAGGAGGAAAAGGAACAGATTTTGGAACCTTGTCTGCCAAGTCTTAATCAAGTCCCATGCTCTGTGCCAATAATAATTTTAATGGGTTTATCATGTCCTCTGACAAGATAAATGTAGAAGTGTACCAAACAAAGTAGCACTGGACATTGTAATTTAGTGGGTCAGGCTGACAAGGATATTCTCCCTCCTCTTTTTTATTCTTCTCTTTTCATCTTCCTTCATTTCAAGAAACTACCAAAATATTAGGGCGGGTTACAGAAATTTCCTATAGGGAAACCCTCCTGTGTTGGTGTAATATTCTAAGCTTTTAGTAAAAACAAACAGGGACACATACAGTTTACAAAAACAATGCACAGAATATAAATACTGAGGTTTTTCTTCTCCTCACACCCTCAGAACGTTTATTGAAAGTCAATCCAGAATCATTCAAGTTCAATAAAATAGCTTGCATTTTTTACATATGAAAATTTAAATTGTGGAATTCAGTACCTTCAGATGTGGTTATGGTCTTACTAATGACTAGGTGGTTGGCACTATTATATCTAATGGAACCAACCATCTCACTGTGTGTATGTTGTGCAGCTATATAAATTTGATAAATAAAGAAATACCAATTCTGAAGAAAAGAAAATGGGAGGGACATCCTTGTGGCAATCAATGCATATATTATTTATGTATTTGTTTGTAAAATTGATTAGCCGCCCATCTAGCCACACTCTACCTCTGGGGTGAATATGGTTTTATTTTATTTTCACATTCTGCCCAGAGATATTGATTTAGAATAATATTTGCAGAAAAAGTGCCTTTCAACTTACCAATACAGTGGTACCTCGGTACTCATCATTAATTGGTTCCGAGAGGTGCAATGAGTACCAAAAATGATGAGTATCAAACAAATTTCCCCCATAGAGAATAATGTAGTGAGTCACAAGGCAGCTGACACCAATAGGTCCAACCTTTGCTTTGAGTACCAAACAAAGGATGAGACAAAATTTTCACTCAAAATGCATTGAGTACCAAATTCAATGAGTTTCAAAGTAGTTGAGTACCAAGGTACCACTGTAATTCTCACTAGAATTGGGGCACCCATATGATATCATAAACCTATGAATAATGTACTAGAAGTCTTTTTTTGAACGATGAACTATTTTTAAACCCATAAGAGGCAAAAAAAAAAGTTTTCAAGTTATATTTGTCACAAGTCCAACTGTTGAAAATTCCTTTTATTTTTAATCCAGAATAATTTTGCCTTGCATATAGTAATAGTTAAGTAACTTGAGAAAGCTAAAAAGGATTCCTATATATATGTCTGTCCTCCAGGCTATTAATAAAGAGAATGATCTATCATACAAAAAAATCTTTATTTTGTAATCACTATAGACTCAATTTAATAGAATTTAGCAATCAGTTTGAGGCATTTCTCAAAATTCAGAGGTTTCATTTTGGCAATCTTTTCTGAAGAGTTCCCCTCCCCATTTTCCCAAACCACAAATACTTAATGTAAATATACATAGTAATTGTTTTTTCCTGTAACCTCTCATGTACCTTGCTGACATCAGCTCAATTTGTGAAATAAGGCATATTCAGTCATCTGCAACATTGCTTTAAGGCTAGGACCTTCCTTTCAGTTATAGTCCTAACATGCAATCCATTCTTTAGCCTTTACCATTTTTGTTAATTGTATTTTTAGATTTCTCCTTTTCTCTCTCCCCCTTCTTTCCATTTCCTGTTTTATTTATCCAGACATGATAGCATGACTTACATAAAATTTGCATGAATGCATCTATAAATAGAACATATAAAAGGAGATTTTTGATGGACCTAAACTAACATACAGTAGAGCAATTACCCCGCTTGAAAGAGTTTTTAATTTTCTTTTTTTGCGATGCCTACTTGAGACAAGAATGCTGTCTGACTCACTTGCCACAGACACAGGCTATCATAAATCATTTCAACACAAGTTGCCAATTGCCATGTAAAACTTGCATTGTTTTGGCATGATTCTTAAGTCAGAGGTTTACTCTCTACAAATAAAGATTCATTTAATAAACCCAACTATTGTGGTTTGTAATGCATGGCTTCTGGCTTCATATATTGGGTAAATCCAGTCAGACTTTATTCCATAAGTCAAATAAAACATGATTTTGTGTAATGTGTAAACCCAGCTACGGTTTATGGATGATCTGCATATCTAAATTGGAGATCAGACTGCACTACATTGCATTTGTAATAGTAACACATCTCTATATCAATATCTTTTCATCTTTCATATTTTTGAATATAATGCAGCAAATTTTAATTTTTGATGTAAATTTAGTACGAAGATTCTTAATTTTGGACTGAAGGAATACAGTTCTCTCACCACTTATGAAATACAGAAATAGAGAGATCTTATCTTATATAATTTATAATGCATTAGAACTAGTAATGTCCACTTTTCAGGAAACATCTTCTATGGATTCATCTTCAAATCAGAATTAATGTTATTTGGTTACCTTGTTTCGTGAGATAATGTTATTTCATGAACCTGAGGAATATCATGGCCAGCAGGTGATTATTTCAGCAAAGTAAAAAGGTTTATTTTTTCATGCCCATAAACTGAGCATGGATTAAACATGCATTAAAAAGTGAACTTCAACAATACAAGCCACAGTTCAGATGACAAACAATCATCTAAACCCCCTTTTTATTACCCTGTAATCACTTAATTCAGGGTTGAGTTGGAGCAACTGGATGAAGCTGAGCATTTACTGGCTGGATGGTCTGAATCAACAAATATATAGACAAGTAAGCTATATATTTCTATGAAATTGTCTTTATTCTGATTTTAAGCAGAATTGTCTGAGTGCATTTGAGTCAATTTTTGACTCTGTCTAGACTAATCTCTGCAGGTCTTTCAGCAAAGTATTGCCATTGCCTTGTTCTTATGGCTCAGAGAGAATGATGGACCTAAGGCCACTCAGCTGGCTTCATATCTAATGATCTCTTGGTTCTTTCCTTGATGCCTTCACCACTACACCAACCTGGCTTCTCGAATTAAGATTTGTTTTTATGTCTCAATATTATGAGCCACATAGTTACTTCTCTACATAAATCTTTCCCAGTACAGATAAAACAACAACACATGGTTTACTTTCGACTTATCTGAGTAGATTCCCATCTGATTCATGATGACAATGGACCTTAGCCTTTCTATATTTGCCTATCAACAAATATGACTTTTCACATTTTGTAGCAAAATGTGTAACTTTTCACATTTTGTAGCAATCAATTTTGTTTTAAAGACCACCTGATACAAAACCCCAATTCATTCCCTTAGTGAAAAATTGCCCCATTACCATCTAGTTTTTGCTGCACGACATTTGTGCCCCAACCTGACATGTGTAGGCCTGTTGCACATGAACACATTGTATCTGTCAACAAACCTCCAATGGTTGGTTGCTAGCCAGAGAAGAAAAAGGGTCCTTTTTGTTTCTCCCACTCTCCCCTATATTTGGTGTATCCTAAATACTGTATCTATCTATCTATCCCAAACAAGGAAAGGAATAAGACTTATTTTAGAAGTATGGGTCAGTAACACTCTTTTTCCAGAGGTGATGTCAAAGGTCTCCATGACTGGGCATCCCTCAAGGCCCATATAAACCTGTACAATTCCTACTGCAAATCACAAAAAGATGTACTATTGTTCCTGCAAATATTGTTAAAACAGATGTACCAAACTCTCTCTGGAGTTTATGGAGTTTACTTTCTTCATATAGCCACATTAATGTTCCAATGCTAATTTTAAAAGTTTAAAACATTTGATAAAATACTAGTTTTAATGTAGGTCTCACCAGAACAAATACTTTTAATTTTATATAATGTAATGTTATTTGTTTCTTGGTCTCNTATACACAAATCCCAAATCCAAAGCAATCTATTTACTGCTACAATACAGTGCTACGTAGTACAGTAATCATTGCCGTTACTGCAGTAGCAATACATACTGTGTTATCATATCAATTCATTAGTATTCCATGTGGAGTTAAAATTAAACTGTGTGTGCAGTGGTTAGACTTCAAATATGAACCTTAGACAACATGGATGAATCTATGGGAGGGAAACTGAAATGAGCGGATCAAATAATTCATCCCATGTGGCTTAAGCCAGATGTAGGTTCATATAAGAGCCACTGACAGACACTCACATGGGAACTGGTTTTGCATAAGATTTATTTAACCTTTTTGAAAAACGTTTCCTGTGGGGCAATGGTGCCAAAGAATGCTGGAAAACTGTGAGGGTATGAGAGAGAGAGAAATACCTAGTTTCTTTTTTAAAAATGGAAGCTTTCCCAGGTATCATTTACATAAAACAAAGATACAACTCATAAATGAGAATAGAATAATTTAATATTTGTTTAAGACAGGAATGCAAGCAAGAAATCTGAACCAACTTGATTTACTTCGTAGAGGAAGAAATGAAGAGATCCTTGAAATAATAAGTACACAAAAAGAATACCTTTTAAAAATACAGTAGTTACAACCTAATTCTAAGTAATAAAAAGTAAATAAGATGGCCAAGTTCTAAATGGGCTGTCTTAGGTTAGTTGAGTCTACGTAGACTCAAAATTATTCCCAACCCAAAGAAAGAACTTTTTTGGTTTTTTAAAATCCTTATATTTTCACCCATCATAGAGGTTGGCTGTGGATATGGCTAGCATTTCATAAACTCATCTCTGCTTTATAATCCATATTGTGTCCACTGTGTTGGAAATTGTTTCCTTTGGGCCTAAATTTGAGTCTCCCTAACCTAGCTGACGGACCTTATTTCTCCCTTTATTTCTCCTTCTCCGAGCAGGGTTTTTTTTTTGGGGGGGGGGTATTTCTGCTGGCATAATTCTCTATTCCACTGACAGAATGTGGAGCCAGCCATCTACATTCTCCAGCCCCTACATTTTTAGTTCGATTTGAGCCCTTACTGTGAAAGAGCCTTTTGATCAACTTTGGCTGAGGTCTGTTTAGGTTTAGGCCTATTTGATTCTCTATTGGGCCTGTTGCCGAGCAGAACAGTCGAGTGCCGCTCTCAAGCGAAATCCACTAGTAACTAATATATTTCATTGCATGTATTGCCTTAAAAAATATCTTCTCTCTGTCTTTTAAATCTCTTGCCAAAGCTAAGCAGCTGGAGGGGGGGGGGAGAGGAGGAACACCCTTCTGAAAAATGAATGAAAGTTTCTGTTTCTTGAACATCTGGGGCCCATTAGTGAGAAGACTGTAACTAAAAAGCACTTTGACTAGGCCGCTTTCAGGCTTCCACTGGTAGACATCTGATGAACGGTCTTGGTGGCTGACAAAAACTCAGTTGTGGAAAGGCCGTCTGCCAGCAGCTGCTGTTGCTGATATCAGAGTGCGAAGTGCACTGCTAGGTGAAAAGATTCCCTGGAGGACTGGAAGCATTGCTGTCTCAGAAGTCAAAGCCATATGAAGCGATGGCGGCATGTTCGAACACACCAAGAAAATAAGTCTCCTGCCTATGCATTATTTATTACTTTCCTATATTTATATAATATTCCGCTTCCTGAAAGTAATTTGTTTTGGATTGTGTAATGCTGGGCAGAACATCAAAGATATGTTAATCAGTGGTAATAAAAGACTAAGATTTTCTGGCCACTGAGGTATTAAATATTGCTAATATATTACAGGGTTAGCATTTTAAATGAGCTATCGCTCGAAAAGAGCATCAACACCAAGGCCTAAAAGTACTAATTGCCAGGGCTTGGTTTGATGAGGACTGAGGATTTCAAACAAATGTATTTTTCTTCTAAAAGTTTTAAATAGTACAGGATATAATAACTTGTAAAAATGAAGAATTAATTGCCTTTCACAGTTCCATCTTCACCTTTAGGGCATTTTGCTGATCATTGACATTTTTAATATTAGCTGTTCTTTGGGCATATAATGTGGCAGGATGTTTCCAGGCAGAGCTTTTAGTTAAATTCATCAAACAAAGTTGCCTGGCTATTTCAGGTTTTCAATCTTGAAAAGTTCCTTTTCTTAAAATAAAAGCAAAGGGAAACAAATAATGGGGAAATATTGAGAGCTTTTAAAAAAATAATTGGTCCTCTACCCCAACTACATCTAATGAAAAAAGTAGGATCGCTAAATTTTGTTACTTAAGATGTAGCAATTGATAAAGTTGATATTGGTCTTAGCATGTGACTTCTGGAATTGCTCCAAGGGGATGGACAAGCAAATATATATTCTTTCCAATTTCCCAAATCACTATTTCTAGTATTAAAAACCATTTTAATGCATGAAGAATAAAAAGGTCAAGCAAACTATATTATTTTGAAAATACAATACTGACAGCCACAAGAAAACATCCAGGCAGAATGCAGATCCTGCAAATGAGCATCACATTAACTCAATACAGTAATTCTTTGAGACTCCTGGTTAGGCATGTATAAATGGCATCATATTGCAGATTATGAAAGAAAAGATTAAAAGTGATTTATCATATCTGAGAGATAGAAATTTAAGAACTGATTTTATAGTAAACTTTCCTACCATAACAATTGCAACAGTGTCTTACCTTATGCATATACCATGATCACTCTTTTTAAAAAAATGTATTGGTTAGTTGTATCACACTTAAATCTGGTTCACATATGGCTGTAAACCTGTCTTCCTCAGGATAGCTGTCCAGCTACTAGCATCCTTAGCCACACCTCTCCTAGCTGTGAAATTACATCCTACACCTCTGGATGGCAGCCACATTTGTAAGGGTTCAAAGCTGTAATCTGGACACACACACACACACACGTGTGTGTGTGTGTTTGTATCAACCTTGATTGGCTTAATGAAATCGAAATCTGAAGTCATAAATTATTTTACAAACCACACTGGTTGGTATGAGTGGGCTAACTCACTTTGTGAGGTTGTCATGCTCTTTTGCAGTGAATCAATATGATTTCTGATTATCACTGGCATTTCGGTAATGGGAAGTCTCCTGTTCCCCAGTTAGTCTGGTTCCCTACAGAAAACTATTTTTGAAAAATTGCACTGCTAAACGATAGGATTCTAGAAAGATAATATTTGAAATCAGTTATATGTCCTATACTTACTAATTATTTGTCCAGAAGTTCTGAAGATCTTTCTGGAACAAATGGAATGGATTAGGAATGTCTTTTCAGTATAGTTCAATTCAAATCTACAAAGAGAGAATCTAAAAAAAAGTGTATCAATTTGTGCAATGCTAATGATACCTAGTTGTATATCTCCACTGAGCAACTGATACTGTCACAGTGCTGTCACAGTGCTGACTGACTACCTGGCAGCTGTGGGGAGGAACTGACTTCAACTCAACTTAGGCAAGATGGAGTGGCTTTGGTTTTTTGGTTGTTCGGACTTGGGGATATGCCAGCTTTGACTCTGGATGAGCAATTTGAGGGTCCTCCAGGACTCATGGCTTCTGCTGAATGAAAAGGTATAGCAATGGCTAGAAGGAGCCTTTGGACATCTGTCTTGTGCACCATCTGTGTTTTTTCCTAGATGGGAAGCCTTGTGTAAGCTGGACTGACTCCCAGTTTCCTTCCAGGTTCAAATCAAGGAACTGGGCATCACCCTTAAAGTCCTATATTGCTACCAGCAATAGGATCACCTTTCCTCAGGCTTTCTGCCCATCCCACAAGAGCAGAGTAAGAGTAAGCAGCCTCCAGGTCCCTTCCTTAAACATTGCTATCTAGTGAGTTCTCTGACAGGTGTTTTTTCTATTGAAGCCCCTGCTCTATGGAAAACCCTCCCTCAGGAGATCTGACAGGCCCCTACCTTCTTAGCCTTCAGGACAACATGTAAGACCTCACTTCTCCCTCAAGTGTTTGGATAGATTAAAGTTAGGGCAATATGTGAATGTAGTGGGATTTGTTGTTAATTATATTTGTTTTGTTTTTGTTGCAGTATATATTGCTTTATTTTGGGACTGTAAACCACCCAGAGTTTGATTTTAAGATGGGACTTATACAAATGTTTTTAATAAAATAATAAAGTACATCTGCTAATATAATTTCATCCATTGCATATATTTTATGTTTTACTTTTAATCTGATATGACCTTTAGTTCTTGTATTTCAATGTGTTTGAGTCCAGTGTTCCTTTTTCATAACAACAAATGGTCCAGATTTTCCTTTGTGTAACTTAGACCTAAGTGAGAATATTTATATATATGATATTATTCCTTTAGCACTGATAGCATCGAAACTCTTTTGATCATGGAAACGTCTCCCTCAAGCTCCACAGTTGTTGTAAGTGTGATGCATCAACATGTATGCAATCTATGACAGGTGTTCTAAATCCTAAAGCCATATAATCACATCCTAATTTTCTCTATAGGTTTTCTGATAAGAAGAGAAAACAGAAATTTTTTTTATCTGAGTATCTTTGCTCAAATACATCATAGTTTAAGAATATTCTTGGTTAGATATGGCCTACAGAGTTAAGGACTTCTTAGCAAATTAGATATAGTGGTGCCAACTTAAGTCAATAATGACAGAGAGTTCTGAGAATCAACAGGGCAGAAAGATTTAAGGCATGACAAATTCAACACAGCAAAACAAAAGGAAAAGTAAGATTTTTTTCCCTCCCAGCAGTAAAAATATCGATACTGTTCTTAAAACACAAAACATGATTCATAAATATAATGTTAACACACACAAAAAGGAAGATGTAAAGTTAGCAGGCAGAATTTTGAGAGCTTCTGAAGCATTGAGGGCACACTTTACAAAGTGGAACTGCAACCAAAAGTAAGGGAAGTTTACATTTTTAAAAGAACCAATATTTTATGGGGCAATTCTCTCTCTCTCTCTCTCTCCCTCCCTCCCTCCCTCCCTCCCTCTCATATATATTNCTCCCTCCCTCCCTCCCTCCCTCTCACATATCTATGATTTATGATTATTTGGAAAAAGTTATCTGTTTCTTTCAAAACATTTTTTTGGTATATTTGTAAATTTTAGAGATTAAAAAACACACTTATTTTTCAAATGTTAAAACTAAAGTAGGAAGCAAAGCATTAAATTGCTCTTGCAAAGCATAGAAATTACAGTGGAACAGTAGATTTAGGGGAGGAAAGTAATGGTACATACATTGGCAACAGCTTAGAATCTGCACCATTGTTCATTATTTGATTAATGCATATTGGTATGTCCTGTTCCAACTATGTATAAATTATCAGTCTGAGAGTCATATGTAACTTATAACAGTCTTTCAAGAAAACAGATCCTCCTGCTTTGCTGCAAATCTTGAGATTTAGATAGTTTCCTAAGAGATCTTATGAAATTTAAACCCTTAGGAAAAATAGGAAAAGTACCCTTTAAGTTTTCTGGAAACATTTTTGGAAGGGGTTGCAATGGCCTTGTCCCTAAGGCTTGAAGAGAGAGACTGATTCAAGATCACTCAGCTGGCTTTTAAGCCTATGGTAAACTAGAGCTGAGACTGCTATGTACCTACTCTACCATCTTCATCTCTAGATCATGGGTGTCAAATTTGCCGCGTCACATTGTCATCACATGACGTTTTGCTATGTTTCCCCCCTTCATAGAGCTGGGGTGAGTGTGGTCTGTGCGTGACCCATCCTAGACCAAGCACAATCTCAAATAGCATATAGACTCTGATTAAAACCATAGGATGATGCCTTAGGCTACAAAAATTGCCAGTGCTTGCTATAAGGAGGTACTCAGATTTTTTCCATACTCATGTTTTCTTCTTCTTCTGTTCAGTTGTATCCGATTCTCAGAGGCTGCTTGCAAAAGTTCCTTCAGTTTTCTTGGCAAGAGTTTTTATAAGTGGATTGTCATTGCCTCCTTCTTAGGGCAAGAGAAATTACTGGCCAAGGTCACTCAGCTGGCTTCATATGTAAGGCAGGACCCAAAATTATGGTCTCCTAGTTTTTAGCCAGATGCCTTAACCACTACTGCAAACTGACTCTCAAATTCATGTTACAGTGACTTATTTATTTTTATTTTATTTATTTATTTTGTCAATCGCTTTTACAAAATAACAAAATAATAAGTAATAAGGATAAATAAGGATAAGGATAAACAGGATAAACATAG
>AZIM01001363.1:218277-233907 GCA_000516915.1 Ophiophagus hannah | reverse complement strand
CTCGGGAGGCAGAGAAGAGATGGGGCGGGGAGTTGAACTAGAAGACTTTCAAGGTCCCTTCCAACTCTGTTATTTTGCTATTCTGATGGTCACTTGATGTCTTGAAAAAGATAGTAAAATCAGTTGCGATCATATGTACTGCATCTGCAAATTTTGGCTTAATTCATTTTGCCCTAACCTGATGTTTGGATTTCAATGTCTGGAATTATTAGTAAAGGTCATCCTGAGAGTTGCAGTCCAGACATATGCAGGTTTAGATAAAACTAGCCTAATTTAATAAAACTCTGTGATTAACCAGAAAACAAAGAAGCTGGACAAAATTGAGGTGCCAGTTGTCCAGCACCCTGCTGTAACAAGAGGTAGGACCCAGAGAGAAAAAAATTGTGAGAGTGAAAGAAAGAATTGGTGCTTTTAAAAATGTAGCTACAAAGAGTAATACTTGTAGGTCCACCCTCCACTCAATTTTAGATGATGGCCCTCTAAGTCAGGAACTTCTTGATCTAAGTCAGGAATGTCCAACTTTGGCCTCTTTAAGACTTGCGGACTTAAACTCCCAGAATTTCCCAGGCATAGGTCTTAAAGTGGCCAAAGTTGGACATCCCAATCTACCTCCTGCAGAAAAATAGCTCTTGACAGAAAGGGGGACTCTCCCATCTATGAGAAGAGGCCATTTATTTATTTATTGTATTTATAGTTTGCCCAATCAAAATAATAGAATTAAAATGGAGAAATATATAAATAACAAAAATAGTAGACCAAATCCCTCAAAATTGAACAATTCAATTAGCAATTCTTGGAGGAATAAAACAGCTTTCAGTGAATACATAAATAGGGAATTGCTTTTCAACAATATACCATTTTTTTCCTTCTCAAAGCCCCAACGTATCAAAAAGTTCAGAATTGGAAGATGTGGACAAGCTAAACCTTGATTCAGCCAAAAAAGCATTAATCCTGGTCGCTGTACTTGGGGTTCATATTGGCTTGGATATTTTCATAGTCCCTGTCTAGGAAATCTTAGATCTGAATTGAAAACTCAACTCTCTAATGCTACCACTGAGCATTAAGCAGCTAGGAAGTGATAGAGACGACTAAGAGAAAAATGTCATACTATTGTAACTGTATGGTAGGTCTACTTAGATGACAAAAGTGATCATTCCAGATTGAATGTACCAATTGCACATGTCGAAGGCACTTGTTTATATTCAGCAAAACTGTAGTTCCCAAAATATCCATCATTCATATCTTGCACATCAGCATTCTACAACATGGTGTACTCCAGATGTAGCAGGACTGCAGCTCTCATCAGCACAGGCCGTCCTTGATTTATGTCTGTAATTAGAGCCTGCCAATTCCAGTGATAAGTTATGATAGTTGTAAAGCAGATCATCAGATGACTGACCTAATTTTACAATCTCGTTAAGCAAATACAGTAGCCATTAAGCAAATGCAACAATCATTAAGCAAACCCATTATTTGCTATGGGACATTTTTGCTGAAAACCAGAAATAAATACCAGTCTTAGATCATAGTCACACAAGCTTGGGATGGTGCCGGTGGCTATAAATGCAGCCTGGTTGCTAAGCACCCAAAATGCAGTCATGTGACCTGGAGGGAATTTGGGAACCAGGTCATAAATACCTTTTGGGGAGTTGGTTACAATTTTGAATGGTCACTACCAACTGAATGTAAGTAGTTGAGGCCTACCTGTATAGAAACAGCAGATAGAGAAATGCTGCAGTGTTTACATGAAATGTCATTCTACTAGACCACAAGTTATTATGATTAAATTCTTAGTCATTTTAATCAAATTTAATCATAGTATTTGAGTTTCTTGTATCAGAAGAAAGTTTTCCTTCCTTTTTTTCAAACTTCATTCTAAAAAGAAACTAGCAACTTGGCTTTTTACACTGTAGATTTTAGTGACAGAAAACCTTCCATCACCCCCCATTCCCAAACGAGAGAGAGAGGGAGAGAGAGATGAAGGGAGGAAAAACATGTCACCCTCAAGCAGTTTCAACAAGAGATGAAATTTTAAATCACATCATGTCTCACACCCATTTCTTAGTGCAAAATAAATCATTCTAACAGAGTGCAAGCCAATTTTTACTTTTAAAAAATATTGTGTCCTAAGGCTGTCTTCTTGAACTTCAAAAGCACACTTCGTAATTACTCTACCTATCAAAGGAAACTCAATATTTCACCTCCAACCCCATTCTACTTGTGTTTTAATTTTTAATTGTTAATCAATTATATTAATTTTAACAGGCTATTCTCTCCTGAAATTACATGTTTCTAGAAGCATATTCCAGCTTACTTTAAATGAACATCTATCCTTCAAATTTATAGTATGGCGAATTGTTTATAACACTGTTCCCAATTAACTTCTATATTAAGCTCACTTTTTGTCATTCTAAATTGATTTGCATGATGTTACCCTTCATTTATGAGCTAAATATCTTTCATTTAAAGTCTTCAGATGTTTGTGGTACATGAAACTTTATTGTTAGTTAAACTGGGCTGAGCCTCTATGAAAGCAAAGTATTGGTCATTTTAAAAGGTAAGAGAATATCTTTCAAACTGTGTCATTGAATTGTGTCAGCGCTGTAGAAGCTTCTTGGATGCGAAGCAAAACATCTTCAAAGAAAAAAACCAGAAAGTCNNNTTGCCTCTTGAAAAAGCACCTTTGGGTCATACGGTACTTGTGTGCCTGCATTTTGGATGAGTTCTAACTTCCAGCGTTCTTTAGTGTGATGTAGAATACAATGCAATTTAAGTAGGATTTGTTCCATAATGCTGACTAGGATTATATGTTACAGAAAAACCAATTTTGTTTTAATCAAGCAAGGTTTAACACACCCATTTTCCTCTTTAACTCAAGCACTTTCAGATCCACCTTCTCCCAGGGCTTCTGGGACTGCAAAGAAGGCATATGGGGTATTCAGCAGGTGGTATTCAGCAGGTTCTGACCAGTTCTGGAAATTCTGAGTAGTTCGGAGAACTGGAAAATACCATCTCTGACTGGAGATTTTACAGTATCCTTCCCCTGCTACGCCCAGTAGTAAAAAAATTTGAATCCCTCCACTGCTTTGGGGCATGGGTTGTTATCCAGAATTTAAGTTGTAAGCTGTTATTTACAAAGCATAGTGGCTAATACACATATCATTCTAGACTGGGTGTCAAACTCAAGGCCTGGGGACTGGATGTGGCCCATGGGGTACTTAGATCTGGCTCACGAGGCCACCCTGGAAACAGTCAATGAAGGACTGGCCCGCAGTGCCTCTGCCAGTGAAAACAGAGCTGCCAAGCCTGTTTTCGCTGCCAGAGTGCTCGGGCCGCCCCAGGCACAAGTAACATTGAGGTCACCATGCACACCCTGGCCACACCCACCCCAGCCCCCTGAGGTCAAATACAACTCTGATGCGGCCCTCAATGAAATCGAGTTTGACACCCCCTGTTCTAGACCAAGCAAGCCAAATCTACCACGTTATAGCTTAGAGTAAAAATAGCCACTCACTTGTACTGACCACTCACAGATCACTAGTCCATCACTGCTTATCCTATTCAGTGTTCCTTCACCTCAGTTTTTTTTCTCCTTCCAGGCAACATCGATGAACACTAACCAGGTTAGATGACATCATCAATGAACTGTTTTCTGCAAATACCTGCAGGAAAACAACCAATCTCGGAGAACACCAAGAAACCAACATTTCAACCCTGGACCACATATATTCTACATCATTGGAACTGCTTATTATACTGGGTGATATCTAGAACCCAGTAAGCATTTTTCCCCATTACCTACTTTTTGACTGGAGAGACTATGCCTGAATGCAGACTTTCAACTGTATTTTCAGATCCAGACAGTGTTCATGCTCTAGTCACACACACACACACACACACACACACACACAATTACCAGACATTGGCTGGACTCATTCAATATACTAAGCCAGTGTTTCTTGCTCACTTTAAGAGAGGTGGACTTTGATTCCCAGAATTTCCCAGCCAGAATTCTGAAAGTTGAAATCCACCTCATCCACATTTGTTGTTGTTGTTGTTATTGTTTTAATTTGAAACCAACTATTGAAAAAATCCAGTGACTTTAGTTTGTAAACCATGATTTATGACTTAGTTTGCTAAATGAACCCAAATAGGTAGTAATAAACCACAATTAAACAAACCATGGATTAATAAAATATATGAAACCATTCTTTTTGACAAAGAATTTAGAAGATATTATTAAAAAGAAGATACAGTATACTGCAGTGTAGGCTACAAAAATTCTGTCACATCACAAACCTATATGGACCATTTTGGCACTCTTTTGTAAATTTAATTAGAATTATCTCCATGTTTAGAACTTCTAACAATACTATTTTAAATTTCTAAGCTTAAGAATCAGGTACACCTATCAGGTGTAGGTTTTTATAGCTACACCCAGCATGCAGTTGAAATAAGCAATTGAAATAAGCAATTGAAAGCATTTTATTTGGACAAAATTCTGATTCTAATGTTTCAAAGAAAATTCCCATCCTCTTTGTTCTTTCAGGTGATAAAGAACTGAAGCAGTAGTATATAAATGCCCTGTTTAGAATATATTCTAATAATTCTCCTGTATAAACAAGCGGTGCAAATTTTAATCCTGATTTTTCCAAACTGCTGGTAGCTGTTTCAAACAGATGTGGCCCATCCCAAAAGTAGAGGAGACATCTATGTTTTATCAAATTCTAAGATACAAAGTGGAAATTTTACAGGATCATACCAAAAACTTACAGCCCCAATATATTCACTGTTGTTTTATACTATGTTGTACCAATATCTTAAAAGAACACATTTAGCTTAAAGACATTTTTAGCCCCTGAAAAAGTTAACATTGAGCTAAGGCAGGGGTGTCAAACTTCCGGCCTGCAGGCCGGATGCGTCATACACTGGCCATGCCCACTCCCAGTTTAGTGAAGGAGGAAAAAGTCCTGATACGTCACATTAATACCGCCGTGATGACGTGAGTTTGATACCCCTGAACTAAGATGTCTCTATTACAGATCTCGCTGGATGATCTTATACAAACCATATTTTCTCAGCCTTTCTCCTTTTTACCATGAAACTAACTTTACTTGACATATATCAAATACAACAGACAGGGCAACTTGGAGACGTATCTGTACCTCTAACCCTACAAAGCTGATATAAATAATAAACACATACTCTGTGACACTTTATTTTTATTAAATTTGTAACTCTACTGTCTGTTTGTATGAACACCAAGGCAGATTACAATAATTATATATTTCTAAGATAGTACACTACCACCTGACCTGTGATTTACATTTAATGATTAACCATCAGAAACAAAATATTATTTAAGAGTTGTATTACTAGACAGTGGCAAACTATTTTCCAAAGTTTTTGTTTTCTTTCTTTAATAATCGGGTATGCATAATGCACCTAGCAGTCTGGAACTTTTGTCAAACCACTTCTCAATCCAAGAAAAGTCAATTCTCAAGTCAATTCTCACTGTGTATTCTTAGTAATTTTTTGGTAATTAAAACTTATTAGTTATTCAAACCTATCAAGAACTCCTGCCACTGAACATTCTTAAAAGATGATTCACTGGGTTTCCACAGCAAGATCTGGCTTTTGTCTGAAAATGAAATAGATCATCCAACAGATATTTTCTAGGAAAGTGAAAGTACATACCAAAGAAAGATGTTAAACTCCCCAATCTATGATTTTATAAGATGACTTTATCTGAAATACTATTAATTGGGCATAAGTCTTCAGTCATAGAAAAAGCAGCCTATGATATGGATCCAGGAAGGTTCTGATCTAGGTATGCCTAAATATGTCCTTGGTTTAAAGCAGGGGTCCCCAAACTTGGCAATTTTAAGACTAAGTCTTAAAGTTGCCAAGTTTGGAGACCTCTGGTTTAAAGGATTTGTTTAGAGAAAGGAGTCTGAATCTACACACCCTAATATTTTTTGTGAACGTGCAGGATTATTAGTCATTGGGGTCACATATGCCAAGCAACAGCTTGTTTAACCATTGCTTAATGTATACATTGCAACAGAGTAGGTTCAAGTAACACATCATAAGTCATAAATTATTATTTACAAACTACAATGTTTGTAATTAAGCTAAGAGCAACCAATTATATTATGTCATAGTACTTAAGCAACTCCATTTAGAAGGCTGAATCAAGATAAGCCTTTGGCCTTATCATGGACATCCACAGTGAGATAATGGGGGCAAGTGATATCATGTATGCTGAGAGATGACATCAGACACACGTAACATCATTATGGCTTATAGCCAAAGCTCCTGAACGCATATATTCTTAAATGATTATGGTAGCAATCATGGACAAAATATTTCCTTTGAATGTAGAGTTCATGTCTGAGAATAATTTTAAAACTGTGGCTACTTTCCCTAGAGTAAAATCTATTTTCAATGTTTTTAATTGAAACTGTTTGAAGTATTGTTTTAATGACTATTTCCTATCTATCATAAGAAACAGCCACATCTGGCAAAAAACCTTACATTGCTGTCTGCTTATGCTATATTCTCTAGCACATCTGTAGTTTTGCTCAGTGAAGAAACAGAAGTAAATAATAAAAATCCAGGACCACTATATAGCATGATATCTCTATTTGTTCATTAAAATAATAAAGCAGTGCAGACATTTGCATAAAACATATTTAATTGCCATTGCTACTGAACAGTACTGAAGCCTTTCACCTCTTCAATAACTAGACACACTTTTTTCTTCTGACTTTAGAAAGGGAAAAAGCAGCATAACTTTCTGCAATAGTTGTAGGAGATGACCAGACTGAATCTGAAATAGGGGTCAAATGCATCATAAGTCACAAGTCCCTGTGTGCCCGCAAGAGATCTAAGTCCAACCCACCTTGAATGCCTCTTAATTCCCACTCATTTCCCTTGACATTTACTAGCTCAGATTTTGTAGAGGGCTTAAGCTTGCAATAAATCTTTACACTTATTTGAACTGCCGGATCTTCTGATTTCCCCAGTGCTTGACAGTTATACAGTTGATTTTTGCAGGAACTGGGTATGTCTAATTTAATGAAAAGAAGGGCTATGGGTGACATGATAGCAGTGTTCCAATATCTCAGGGGCTGCCACAAAGAATAGGAGGTCAACCTTTTCTACAAAATATTTGCAAGGAGGACAAGAAGCAATGGATAGAAACTAGTGGTCGGCTGCAATTTTTTTAACAACCGGTTCTCTGGCTGGGTAGGTGTGGCCGGTTGGTCATGTGACTGGGTGGGTATCCACCCCCACGTCCAGGCCACTTGCCTCAAAGGAAGAGGTAAGATTCATCCGGTTGGGCTAATTCCACCACTGGTTGGCCCCTCCCCCACCCGTTTTTCAGCTTGGTTTTGGGGCCATTTTCAGGCCATTTTTCAGGCCATTTTTGGCATGGAAAACAGCTGAAAATGGCCCAAAGTGGCCTGAAAATAGCATGAAAAATGGCCTGAAAACAGCCCAAAACCAGGCGATTTGGGGGGCATTTTCAAGCAGTTTTTCAGGCTGTTTTTCAGGCCATTTTTTAGCCAAAATGGCCCAAAAAGCAGCCTGAAAATAGCCCCAAAACTGGGCTGTTTTTTGGACTGTTTTCAGGAAACAGCCCAAAAACAGTCTGAAAAATGGCCAGGGCCAGGGCCAGACAGTGGTGGGATGTGCCGGTTCGCCTAGTCTTAACTATCAGTCCACCAGAACCAGTAAGAACTCGCAGTAGCCCACTTCTGATAGAAACTAATCAATGAGAGAAGCAACCTAGAACTAAGGAGAAATTTCTGACAGTGAGAACAATTAATCAGTGGAATGAGTTAACTCCAGAAGTTATGGGTGCTCCAAGACTGGATGTTTTTAAGAAGAGACTGGACAACCATTTGTTTGAAATGGTATAACAGAAGGTTGGACTAAAATCCTCCAAGGTCTGTCCCAACTCTGTTATTCTGTGAATATACATCAACATGCTGGGTTTTGTTTTTTTTGAAAGATTTCTGGAAGATAGAGATCAGCCAGATTCTCTGATTCCGATTTGTTTACCAATAACAACCATTTTGAATTATAAAATTGAAGTTAAGAAACAGTTTGGGCTTTTGCATTAGGCTATGCCCACTAAAGTAAAGGGTCTGGTAAAAATACATTCCATGACATGAAGTCTCTTTATTTCTTACTTATATCAGAAAATGTCCACAATCCAGGAATAAGAACTTAGTCTTGAGGCACCACTATATTATACAATGATTTTAAAAAATTAGTTCGCTTGAATGAAATACATTTCAAATATTGGGCCAAAGGTGTGAAATAATGGGCACCTTGAATTAGCACCCCAAAGATAAAAACTGGTCTACTCTAAGGAGATGGTGCAAGAGTTATAACCAGGAAGCAAACATGCTGGTAAACAACACATACCTTGCAATACATGTAAGTGACTTATCCAGAAATAAGTCTCATTACAACAGAAGCTATAATAGATGGCACAGGATAATAAAAACAAGGACAAATAGGGTGAAAAACAGCTTCTATCCCAGGGCAGTAACTCTATTGAATTCTACTGTATAATGCAATATTAATACAGTATCAGGGGTTTTCAATTCAATGTATAGAATGTGAAGGATGTGTGTTTGTGTTTATTTTCATAGTCATAATGTACATTGAAGATGGTTTTAATTTTGTTGTACAAGGTGCAATGACAATAAACTAAACTAAACTAATCTACAGTTGAGGCTTGCATTCACATCAGATGCCTTTGGAAATCTGCACATATTTTATAGAATCCCAGAGTCAAGGCAACTGTACATAGAGGAAACAAAGCAAAAAATCAATCTACTAATAGAACTATGAAACTTTGAAAATGAACAACGTAAAAATAAAACTCTAAAATGCTTGCAATAAAGTGTATGTTTAAGCTCAATTCTAAGGAGCAGACTGGTCATTGGCAACAACAGCAATTATTTTGCAATATAAGCCCTACAAACAACTAATTCCAACTAATATCTGTGGTGGGACTTGAAAAGATACCATTTAAGATTGTATAGGTAGCACAGCTAGTAACTGGGCATATGCTGTATTAACCTCCGGTTTAGTATTTCCTCTTATTTCCTCTGAAATTGTGTCGTTTTTAAAGCACTCAGTGTTGTAAGATTCTGTTACTGTAACCTTATAATAAAAATATTAGCATTCATAACTTTGGTTTCCTAGTTTGGTCTGCTTTGAAAGGCTGATATTCCCTCTTTAGATTTTATTTAAAATTCAGAATCGGAGAAGAAAAAGACCACCTATAAAAATGGCAGTCACATGACAGACCAGCCATCCTGTATCATCTGCTGCTACCATGAAAAATAGACTGTATTGATTCACAATATAGTCAGTGAAAAGGGGGAAAATGCATTAGAATATCATACTAACCTATGTTTCTATGTTTAATGTGGAACTAGGTTTTTCTTTTACTGTCCTCCAGTTCAGCCACGTGGATTAAGAACTTGTCGCTTTCCTTTTTATGTTTTAGTCATTAAACGTTTTACATATTAACAGACATAAGCTTGATTCATCCCCTCCAACTCTTTGATAAAGCAAACTGAAATTTTCGACTTCAATTATTTTTCAAGAGATTAATTTTACTTCTACTGATTTTCTATATTTAGTTCAGCAGCTAAAATTATTTATCCTTGTTAACATAAAGCTGTCTAATTGTTTCTTATTTCTGTTTTCCAACTACCAAGGAAACTATGTGTTGTAACAAATGGTGACCATAACTAGGGCTTTTGTTTTTCCAGAAATGGGGATGAACTATTATGGGTTTGCTTCTTCATCCTAACAGTCCTAGGCAATCCTGAGTGCAATCTGAAACCATCATAGGACCTGATGCAGTCTAATTTGAATGTTTCTCATTTTCTCTGATAATCCATTTTAACACCCTGACCATGTAGGCTTCATAATTACAAATCAAACTAATTCTCTCCCTTCTAAGTTCTGGTCTTCTATCTCTCCAATATTTTTTAAAGTTCTAATAAGTCCTGAAGGTCTCAATAGCTTGTACATGTCACTCAACTCTGAACAAATTTTCCTATTTTGACTTTTTGGTTTTTTTGTGTATCTAGAAGTGTTAGATATTGGTCAGTGTATCTAGAAGTGCATATATTATATACAAGCTCTATACCCCTGCTTCGCTATGAAACTATGTGATCAGGCTTAGTTTTTTGGGGGGGAAATTGTGCCTCTGCCTACCAGCATCATCTGGCTAGCATCCTGTCAGTGTGTGAGAGTTGAGGGCTGTTTGGAAACTGAAAGAGTATNCTGTTCTGTACTAAAGCTGGTTGCTGCTGGGAAACTAAAACTGAAACTGAAACTCCTCTCCTCTGCTTGCGTTTTGCATTTGGAACAGATTTCTTTTTAGGTGGGGTGGGAGAGTAGAACTCCTTAGCATCAGAGCGTGTAAATAATAATATACGAAATACTAATGCTCTGATGGTCATTTCAAAAAGTCCTTTCTTAGTGAGCACCTAGAAGCCAAGTGGAACATATGTGCCAAATTTCAAGTTTGTAGGCTTTACAGTTCTGGCGATTTTGTGATGATGTGTGAGTGGTATTTCACTTTTATATATATAGATTACCCAAGGTACTTTCCTGCCCCAAACAGATCCTAAACTCTTATCTTTTCCCAATGCAGACTCAACGTGTTAACAAATTTTGCAGGAATCATAGATGCATATTCATTTCATCTTCATCATCTCACCACCACTTGAAGGTTACATCACAGCCTCTGGGGCAAAAATCAATCTTGACCCACTTTATTATAGGGCAATATAAGCAAAGCTCTATAAAAACAAAAGACTGGATCCAAAGATTTGCTTATAGAGTTTGATTGCAATTCCTTTGCAGCTCTTAAAAATATACAGTAAGCCCTTTGGAGACTTTCCAAAAATTAAAGATGGAAAAACTGGCAATAAATGTTTCATTCATGGAAAACACTAGATCCAAGTGAGGTGTTACATACCATAGTCTCGGGGGTTCTAAAATATGAACACTGATTACTTCCTCTATCAGTTTAATTCCCCACATTAATTTTAAATCCACTTCAAATAATTAGGAAACCTTAAGACCCATATTATAAGGCAAACATGGGCTGAGATAACTGCATGCAGCCTTCAGTATCCTATTTACAACTCATTCCCAAGCCCTGTAATGATAGCAATAGCAATAGCACTTAGATGTATATGCCACTTCAAAATGCTTTTACAGCCCTCTCTAAGCAGTTTATAGTCAGAATACTACAGTCAGGGTCCTCATTTTACCAACCTGGGAAGGATGGAAGGCTGAGTCAACCTTGAGGTGGTATCGAACTGCTGGCAGTTGGTAAAAATAGCCTGCAATATTGCATTTTAACCACTGTGCCACCACAGTGATGCTGCTGAAATTCATCAGCAAATTTTCTAACTTTGAATGATTTTTTTTTGTTTTTTTTGTTTGCTTGTTTGTTTTTATACAAAGAATGTTTAGAAATTGGAATAAGCATCTGTTGGGAAACAAGATCTTCCACTGTATACTCTTAAAAACCCTCAAAGAGCTCACCGAAATGCAGCAATTTTGCTACCTAAATTTGTCACTACAATATTTAGAGCATTTCAATGATAAAAATAAAAGCAATTTGCCTCCTGCTCAATTTTTGCATGTTACCCCCTTAATTACCTCAAAACTTCCATATTTGGTTGACTCCTTACTATGACATCACGAAGTTTCTAATTATGTCATGTGTGGCCCATCTGTTGGTTGCAGGAGGAAATTGTAGTCTCTGACTCTAAAAATATATACCACAATGACAGGACTATATTCTTAGAAAGTTTTCTCAAAACTTACCATTTCACCTCTCTGATTTTAGAAGAAACAATTTGTCATAAGAGCTGGTTTGATCAAGAAAAAAAGATAAATTTAACTCGATATTTTTACAATATTTCTTAAACTCAGTTTTTTCCTTATCAAATATGTGCCATGTACAGACTCTGTGATACAGTGGATCATAGTGGCACTCATTTGGCATAACTTCATTATGGTTTTACCCGAGTACTGCAACTACATCAATTGAATGCGAATTAAAAAAAATCTCAGTATACCAAAGCATCATTTATTTTGCATTAGACCCTTAGGCACTTTTCTGTAGATTCATCAATTCATAATTACCCTTCCTTGTTTGAGTTCAAGTGTTAAGTGAGAAGCTCACTAACATAATCAATCTTCTCCAGTTTAAAAGAAAACTGTTTGAGACATCTTTTAATAAAATCATGGGTTGAGCATCTGTTGTTAAACTAAAACTTATAAATGCAAATGCACTTCAAAATCCTACTTCTTTATATGGCAGGCTACAAACTAACCTCACTAACTGAATAATTTGAACCCATGAAGGACTGGAATTGGTCGTGTCAAGCTGCAGGGTGTGTTTAGAAAAATGGGAATCTGAGAACATCTCATCGTGTTCGTGCAAAAGCCATGTATAGGTCACAAACCCATAGTTCAGATAGAACATGGTGAAACAGACTGGATCTACATCGGCAAAAGAGGAAGACAAGACTGCAAATTCTTCCCTTTTTATTCAATGCTGAATATAACATAAGAGAAGCTGGATTTTTTTAAAAAAAGAAGAACATACATTTAAAATCGGAAAAAGAAACATCGGTAACCTGTTCTATGCAAGCAACACCTCTCTAATACCCAAAAAAGCAAAGGGTATGCAAGTAAAAGTGTAGGAGCACAGTGAAAAATGGGAATTGCAATGAAATATAAAGAAGATCACATATGATCTTAGAAGAGGCAATGGATACTGAAATGATATAGCTTCAATCTTTCAGGATCAACCATCAAGAATAAGGAAGCGAACAGTCAAGAAATGCATTGCAAACTAACACTTGATAGAACAGCCATTAAGGCTTCGGAAAAAATATTCTGATGTCATGATGGATCTGTAGTGAAAATTGGATTGTGAAGAAGAAGGATAGAAAGAATATCGACCCTTTTGAATTTTGCTATTGGAGAAGACTCCCGAGATTATCATGGACAAGAAAGAAAACAAATGGACCATCAAACAGATCAATCCAGAATTCTCATTAGATGCACAAATGACCAGGTTTAAATTATCCTACTAGGGACACATTATATGAAGACCTAGCGAAGGCTCTAATGCTGTGAAAAGTGGAAGAAAAGAGAAGAAGAGGATAGTCAGAAGCAAAATAAATGGACTCAATTACAGCAACAAACCTGCAATTTAAAGAAGCAGGTTAGAAGCAGACCATCATGGAGAAAATCTATGTGGTGATTAAAAGTTGACACCAATTTGATAGTATGTAGACCATCAAATAGACCAGAATTAAGTCACATTTTAGCACAATTTGTGTACTCTAGTCATATGAGGAACACAAATAGACCAAAGGCTGCTCAGTGCAAGTCTAACCAAACTGGCCATGCAACTAAAGTACACCATCATCACAGGATAATTTTGAGCCACCTCTGTTTATTGGAACCTATAACGGACTGCTTGGCAAGAACAGAGGTGAGAGTGCTTCGTTTATAAGAATGCTGATGGCTTGTGCAAAAGGTAGTCTGATTCAGGTTTCTTTTTGTGTCCTACAGAAGCTAGCCAGATACATTTCGGAGGTTACAAACATCAAAACTGGTAACCATTTTGATAGTTTGAACCTCCACAGAAGTATCCAATCCTCAGAATTGATCATTATTACCATAGTATCCAATGTATTTGGACATTGGTACACAATTCAATCAGTCCTTGTGTCCAGCTGGAAAACTCACAGTGTCTAGTAATTCTTTTGCACAAAGTCTGCAACTTTTCTCTGGAAATCCATCCCTACTCCCACACCATTCAAAAAGAAGATTCTCTACAGACTTTTAGCTATACAATTTGGGATGAACATCCTTTGAGTGGTGTGGGAGTAGGAATAGATTTCCAGAAGAAAAAATTTCAGACTACAGGAACCAGGAGCACCACTCGGGTGACCCTGAGGACACAGATAAACTTCCAAGTGCTTCAATGACCCTCTAAAAGGATGTAAATGAGCAGCTGTCTGCAAGGAATATAAATCCTTCCATTCCCCATTATCTTGTCAGAGCTGAAGAAGCTTCTTGGATGAGAAGTGAAACAACTTTAAAACAAAAAACAAGAAAGTTCAGTTGCCTCCTGAAAAAGCATCTTTGAGACAGCCATGACCTGGATGACTGAGAATCTCTACAGACTTTTGCACAAAGTTTATCCACTTTCTTCTGTATAGAATCCAAAGGAGCATTGCTGGCAGATTATGGTGTGTGTGTGTGTGTGTGTGTNAGAGAGAGAGAGAGAGAGAGAATGAATAATGGATGAGTAGATATCAGGATTAAGTTTGGTTTAACATATTGCACAAACACACGCCACTAGTGCTTCATAGGTGCTGCCTCTTTGTTAGTATAGTATCTGATTATTTATATAAACAGATTAGATGCTCACAATTGCCTATCTCAGATTACAACACTTGTAACATTAAATAGCTATAAATCTAGTTAATAAAACTGTCAAGCAGAATATTATTCTTTATTGGCCAAGTGTGATTGGACACACAAGGAATCCTGTCATAGGAAATAGCCGAGATCCAAGGGCACCTGTGCTGGTGTGGATCATTTATAAAATGGAATCCACAAATTGAGAGTCTTCTAGGATTTCTTTTTAAAATTGCCCATGGAGTATTCCATGTTTATCCTCCCAAGTCACTGAAGTTATACATCAAAGAGCATGTTTGCATTTCTGTAATAGATAACAGCACAGAATCAGGCTCCAGGGTTTGTACAAACCATAAACTGAATTAACAATCACACATTAGTATACTATAAAGATTAAGCAGAGACAAAAAAAGAAAAAGAAACCCTTGTAGCAGGTGAATTAACAGTTTTAAAAGCTTCCCAATGCCACTTTTTTTAACCATAATAGTCCAAATCCAAATGACAACATTTTACTTTCATTCAAAACAATTTCCCATCAGTTTCAAGAGATTAACCATAATCCCCATTCCGAGAGTTTTAATGCCTGAAAGTCAGGTAACCCGACCTCTTCTTTATGTCAATGGTTTTCCTGTGTTGCCAAATTTCATTGAAATGCTTGAGAGTTTAATACATGTTGTCCTTAGCTTACGATCACAAGTGAGCCCAAAATTTCTGTTGCTAAGTGAGACATTGGTCTTGCCACAGTTGTCAATTGAACCATTGCAGCTGCTAAGTTAGTAACACATCAAGTGAATCTGGCTCCCCCATTAACTTTGCTTGGCAGAAAGTCACAAAAGCTGTTCACATGGCTGTCATAAATATGAACCCATTGTCAACATCCAAATTTTGATCAGGTGACCATGGAGATGCTGCAACAGTCCTAAGTGGGAAAAACAGTCATAAGTCACTAAACAACTATTGTAAGTCAAGGACAACCTATACTGCATACCAGCAGCACAAACTAACTCTCATAATAGCCAGACTCATTTACCATGCTAAACCATGATGTAGACCAGGGTTGTCAAACTCAAGGCAGATCCGCAGGCTGGATCTGGCCCGCAGGGTGTTTAGATCTGGCCTGTGGGGCCA
>AZIM01001363.1:190824-202633 GCA_000516915.1 Ophiophagus hannah | reverse complement strand
AGGTGTTTGGATACGGACGGGGTGGGAAAGGGAGGAGAGCGCAGCGCTTTAGGCTGAGAAAGGGAGAGAGGGAGGCAGAGAGAGGGAGGCAGGCAGGCAGACACACACACACACACACACACACACACACACACACACACACACACACATAGAGAGAGAGGGGATGGGGGGTCTATAGGAGTTGCAGCGCAAAGCGAGCTCGGAGTCCAAAGCCTTTTAACTCCCCCCTCGTTCTCCTCCTTCCTCCTGTTCTTCCTCTCTTTTCCTTCTCCTCTTCCCCTGTCCTTCCTTCCTTGATTCTCGGGGTGGAAAAAGCCACTATGCCTCAGCTCTCGGGAGGCGGCGGCGATCCGGAGCTTTGTGCCACCGACGAGATGATCCCCTTCAAAGACGAAGGTGACCCCCAGAAGGAAACCATCTTCGCCGAGATCAGCCACCCGGAGGAAGAAGGGGATTTGGCCGACATCAAGTCTTCGCTGGTCAACGAGTCGGAAACGATCCCCAGCAGCAACGGGCATGAGGTAGGCAAGGGAAATGGGGCTTCCTCTAAAACAGAGGTCTCCAAACTTGGCAACTTTAAGCCTGGTGGACTTCAACTCCCAGAATTCTCCTAGCTGGCTGGAGAATTCTGGGAGTTGAAGTCCACCAGGCTTAAAGTTGCCAAGTTTGGAGCCCTCTGATCTAAAACTTCGAGTGTGTCTTGGTGTGGAGGGCGAGCGGGAGGGAGGAGTGCTCCTTGGCTTGATGGAGTGCGGGACTGCTCAAAAGTTTCTGGAAGTAGTGGTGGCCAAGGGGTAGGGCCGGGAGCAGCAGGAGTCCCGGAGCACCAGAGCCCTGCCCGGAGGAGACAGTCCGCTTTGGCTCTTTGGGTGGGCTTCCCTTTGGTGGGAGCGCGGAGAATCTTTTTCCGGTTTTCTTTCATCTGTTCGCCTCGGTTCTGTTCTGGGATTCATGTAGTAGGGAATAGTTATTTTCTTTTTTCTTTTAATTTTATTTTAAAGGGCTTTCCTTGAAAGTTCAGGTCTCCTCGTCTCTCTCTCTTTCTCTCTCTCTCTGTCTCTGTCTTTCTCTGTCTCTCTCCCTGTGTGTGTGTGTGTGTCTCTCTCTTTCTCGCTCTCTCTTTCTGTCTCTGTCTCTCTCTGTGTGTCTCTCTCTGTCTCTCTCTTTCTGTCTTTGTCTCTCTCTCTTTCTCTCTCTGTCTCTCTCTCTCTGTGTGTCTCTCTCTCTCTCTTTCTCTCTGTTTCTTTCTGTTTCTTTCTTTTTCCCTTCCTTCCTTCNCTTTCTTTCTTTCTTTCTTTCTTTCTTCACGGCCAGCTAAGGAAAGGGGGTGTGTGAGCTCAGAATGGAAAACGGGAAACTGCAAACCGCCAAGTGGGTTACAGTTTTGACCACGGCACTTTGAAAACCGATCTGCCTCGGTTCCCCATGAATGAATAGCGCTTGTGGTGGGAGGAGAGAGCAGAGTTGGAAGCTGTTTGCACTCCCCCCCACTCCCTTTGGAAGGAGAGCCCAGGCTCGCTCAGAAGCTGAACTAGAACGGTGGATTTGTTTGCCCAGAGTTTAATCGTATTGCTACTTTATCCCCAACTTTGAAGGGGGAGAGGAGGGGGGGAGCAGAGACAAGGATACTACTGCTAGAATGCCACTATATTAGCCTTTCCCCCCTTCAGCTCATTGGCTTTTTCTTTTTTTCTTTTTGGCAAATTGAGCTTCTTTTTGCTTCATTCCTTGCATGCAGAGGATGTTACAGACAGCTGTTAAGGATGAATTGTAAACTTCTGCTTTGAAATTAAAATGTTTGTGTTGGGTGTTCTCTGTACAGTTATATTATATTTGGTGCCCGGCCTTACCCTGATGTAAAATAGGCTTGGGACTGAGAACAGAGGAAATTGTGTGTGGCTAAGTATTAACTCTAGATGGAGAAACTGAACACCACCAGGACAGTAATACAGATTCTGCCCTCCCCTCCACCCATAACATTCTAAGCGCTTTTCGAGAATAGATCTTGTCAGGCAAAGGGTCACAGAATTCTCCTCCCAGAAACCACAGTTAGGGATTTCCATTTGGATTTAAGAGTTGATTATAAATTGACAAGCCCACTGCAGCTGTAGGAAAACAGAGCCTCCGTGCACATTTGCATATAGGAAGTATCGACTGCTTGCATTGATTTATGCATTAATAAAACCAGAAGGTGAATTTGTTTGCATGAAAAAAAAAGACACCTGAAAGGTTTGGAGAAATGTTATTTCTGTAGTCTTGGTAGCTCAGAGATAGTAATAGCTGCTCATAAGTCAGAAGAGCCTCTTTCTTCCTGTTGCTTCTGGCAGGAGTTGATGTAGAAATATTTTAGGAATGTAGCAATGGGCCCTGCCCTACTAATAATTAGGAAAAGGGTCTCAAAACACATTAGCTCCAAGTAAATTCCACCCACGTTATTTATGAGTAGGTACACACTGTATGTATATAAGTGTGTATATGTGTCACATTGAAGTGGGACTGGTCCTACCATCAGACAATGAAACAGATGCTTTTGGCAGCTAATTTTGAGTTTTATAAAACAGCAGCAGTAAATTGCTGGTTATTTGTTTACAATTGTTGGCTTATTCTAGGAAAAGACACTTGTACTTCTCCAATACCAGAATAACTTTTTGTTCTTTTTGTTTTGTTGTGCATAACAGTTACCTGTTTTTTTTTCTCATGCAACAAAATACCAAGGCTGTTACAATGAAAAAGAGGCTGTTTGAATTTTGTTGAATTTTTCAAATTAGTGCTTAAATTTGTATGAACTTTTATTGTTTACAATGAAGCTAGGAGCCTGTTCAAATGATTGTTGTTAAACTTAGTGTTATTTGGTTAATACCTAGTGGTTACTATGGGTTCTTACATAGTATGCCTTTCCTTTTGTGTAAGGAATAAGCATAATGTGAGAGTGCCCTTTTCCCATAAGGTTCCAATTTTTTATGGCAAGCATCATTCAACATGGTAATACTTCGGATTAGATGTGTTTTGGTTTGGTTTGTAAATTAGTTTTCATGGCATACTGAAGGTATGTTCATATGACTCATAGGATCATACAATAGCATTAATCTAGAGCAGCTATGAATATTTTTGGATTGAAATCAGCAAGGTTACAGAATTAATCATAAACTCTTTAAAGGATTTACATAAAGTATTGGGTAACTAACTTATATTAAAACAAAATAGAGAGAAGTTATTTTGTAAAAAACAGTTTTTAATAATGCAATTTTCAATAAAACAAGCATCTAACGCAAAGTAATGACTATGGAAGCCATTCTTATATAGCTGAAAAGAGAATATTGGGACATCCTTCTTCCCTTTCGCTTATTTGTCCTGGAGAATGTTTAAAAACCACTTTTACTGAACTTGGACATTGACAGTTTTCTACTATGTACCACAAAATATGGTAGCCATCATATATGATTTTTTGTTTTGGTTAGGTGTCTAGGCAAGGCCAGTCTCAGGAAGCTTATGAAAAAGGCAGAGAACATCCGGAAGAAGGTAAGAGATGTTGTGTTTACAGCAGCTTTATCCAACCTGGCAGTATCCCATTATATTGGAAATAAACTTCTTGTTCCCAGTCAGTATATATTATGGTTAGATATATATGGTATGGTCTCTGGATTTTACTGTTGAGATAGTGGGCCATCTAACCAAACCCAATCTTTTTGAATGTGGGTTATTGGTCATGAATGTGATTTTGGTATCTGACATTGTGTTTCTATGCCATGGGAATATTTCCTCAATCAAGCCAGTGCCCATTTTTTAAAAAATATAGTTTTAAAAAGATTTCTTATCTGCCAGGAAAGCATATGTATGCTATTCTTACAAGACAAGACAGCACTATTTATTTATGTACTCAAATGTTTGCTTATTTGTTTACTTAAGTACAGAAGTGGTTAACAAACCTTTTTTTTGTTTCAAAACCATGATGAAGGAATCAGTTTAATTCACACAATACACCGCAGATCTAGACTGCTGTTAATTAAAGACAATTGTAGGAAGGTCCACTGGATAATTGGTTAAATAAAGTCTTTCATTGAACCCAGTTAGGTTAATTTTTTTTAACCACAAAATATTTCAGCTTCTTGTCAAATCCTGAAATCAGGCATGCCTTCTGTTACCCAGGAACTGTGATGAAGCACTTGTCAATAAATATGGACAAGCTAAATCCAACTTGCATTGCTTGCAAACTAGCCATTATTATTTAAATTAGATATTAAGCAGATTAAAAATGGAGCCGCCTCTGATGAACAGGCTCACTACTATCAGCAGGGTATTGTTGTATGTCAGCCTGAACTCTTTTTCTCCTTAATTGCTTCTAATTGGTCCAATCAGAATAAGCCAGATCATGCTGCATGTATAAAGACTACTAAAGTTTTAGAATTACACAGTCAAAAATAGTGCATATTAATCATTGGGGAAAGCACATATATAAACATTCTCTTTTCTCTGTACATTGTAGGTGTAAACAGATTTATTTAACATTTTAATAATGTAGAGATCTGGCAGGCTGCAATTTTGAAGGTTGGAAATATTTGCTAGAAGTCAGCCTAACACACAGCACATGTATGGAAAGCTAAAATCTTACATCCATACATTCTTTCAAGAGGTTTTAAAACTTAACTGAGAGAAGACTGAAAGCAAAGCTGAATCTTTAAAAGAAGGCTAAAGCTGCCTGATGAAGATCATGCTATATAAAAGTTTCTTTTATATTAGAAATGTAAAGAACAGACTAAAATAACCCTTGCTTTTTACAGGCAAACACACAGATGGTGTTCTGTACAATAAAGGACCTTCTTATTCTGGGTATTCTGGGTATATCATGATGCCAAATATGAATAATGATCCGTATATGTCTAATGGATCTCTTTCACCACCAATTCCTAGAACAGTAAGTGTTCTTTATATATACATGTGACTGTATGTCTTTGTGTGTGTGTATCTGTGTCTGTGTGTTTGGTGCAATGAATGAAGAAAAGCTATCTTTGGAAAGACAAGCTTTGTTTACCAAGGAGCAAACATGTAATTTTGATAACGTTTTGGAAGACACTTCCTGCTATGGGTAAATTCTTCTCCTCAGATTCATTTCTAATTGCATTCAGACATTTTAATAATATTTGAAACCTGTAATGGAGAATAAGGGGTAAATTGTACAGAATGGCTGGGTGGTATAACTTCAATAGTAGATGTAACCATTGACATATGCTTGTGATGTTCATTATAAAGTACATCTTTGTGGATGCTGACAGTTGCTAAAGCAATTGTTAAGTTTCTTTTAAGTTTTCTTAGGATTAAGCTTCATTGGTTCAATTAAGCTGATTACTTCTGAGAAACATGTGTAGAGCTGCTCCATTAGTGGTTACTTGGGTCTAAAAGAGACTGAAATCCCCAACATATCTTACTAGATAAACCCAATAAATCTGAGGTTTGAATTGGGCTAGTGGTAAGACAATCTTATCTATTTTTGCTGGGCAAAATTTTTCCCTTTATATTAATTTAAAAATGGGATCAAATATTCAGTATTGACAATACTTTAAACAAAAAGCTAGGGTCACTGTCAATACATTTGATACCCACAATAACATATTTTAAAACCAAAAGTTACTTCAAGAGCTAATTTTTCAGGGTCTCAAAGACTAATGTTATTTTTCTCTTGTTGGGCATTTTTAATTCATGTAAATGGGATAGTTTGGGGCTTGCTTAAATAATTTATTTAATTCATGGTGGAAAATCCACAGGAGGTTATGAGTTTCTGAGTTTTTAAGTTGTGTTCTCTAAGATTATTATAACCCGAATATTATAAAGACAGTAAGTGAAGTGAATTGTAATGAATTAAAGCTTATGTTAAAATGTATTTGATTTAGATGACATACAATTCTTTTGTGATTTCAACTGTATTTGAGCCCTGATTGCATGACACATAGAATTTAACAGACATCTATAAAGTGCACATTTCATCCTAAAATATCATGCAGGCATATTAAAAAGGTCCTCAGGATATGTATCATATAATCAGAGTTTCAAAATTACTTATACATTTGGAACGATGTACATTTAATGGCAAACTTGAATTAGGAATCTGCATTGTTTGAAACAGTGACCTCATCTGTTTCAGTAGGAATCTTGTTTTAAGTTGGTGGAATTTACTGCTGAGTAAACATGAATATATTGCATGGTGTATCTAGAGATGGTAGATGCAATGTTATCTGCAGTGCTTTTGAGAAGAAGAGATATATCAGTGGCACAATGATGTGCATACTTCCAAATATGCAATTTGTTGTTATATATTAACATGCTATGATTTGTCTGGAAACAAGCCAAATGTCCCAAAATTCAATATATGAATCAGCTAAAATTTTATAGTTAAATGTTACCTTCTACAAAATGTTTGTATTGGCTTCCTCTAGAGACTAATAATTGATTTGGCCTGATGAATAGTTGTTGAATCTGTATTGGAGAGTGCGAATAACTTATAATGGTTTTGTATTTCTGCCTCAATTGAAAATGTGATGGTTGAAGAGAAGAGAATTATTTTTAACGCTAAATATATCGATAATGGACATATCAGTATTCCTGACTGTTTTATGCATTTAGTGATTTGCTTGATAATTAAGAAAATAGAAAGTACGGTACAATGGACTCCTAGAACTTATATCAAACATATTTGTAGTAAGGAACTTTACTATGGAGGTAATAATATTGTTCATTTTGTGAAATAGGCAACATATCTTTTCTTATATCGCTGTAATTACCTTGATCAGCTACTTGTTGTGCCTCTTTGAGCAAAAAGACCTGCTCTTAGCACAATATATTTTAAAATATTTGGAGACTTTGCAACTAGGGATTTTACCACAGTTGAAAACTACTCATTATTTTGTATTTTCCTGTTATTTGTTTTATTGTAGGTTGTGTCATTCAGTGATAGGTTGAACAATTCTTTCTGGTTTCATTTAACTTGTGTGTTTGGGAGGAAAAACCTACAGAGTTACATAAAATCCCATAATATTGGAAGTGATTTGAATTGAGGGTTAGGTTTAGAGCTGGAAGTAATTAGAAGTAGGAGGGAATTGAGAGGGAAACAATGGGGACATTTGCAATAGCCTTTAGGAGCATTCTCCCTTAAACTCACTAGACTTCTCAAGATTTGTACTTACTTTCTTTCTTGTCAGTGCATGGGGAGCCCACACTTTTCTGCCACAGCTTTTTCATCTTCCCAAAAATTATTACGGACTGCCTTTGACCTCTTTCTCGTTTTAGACAGATTCAAATTGAGTACTGTTTGTATGCCACCTGGAGTTACTGTGTGTGAGTAGGGTGGTTATATAATTGTTTAATAAAGAAAGAAAGAAGACTGCTATGATAGATTATGTGGAAATAGTTCTTGGTTAAATTGAAATAGCCATGTGTGTGGGTTTGTTTTATGCTACACTTGTGGAATTTCTCATCAGCATAACAAAAAATCCACATATTGATTGTATATATTGCCCAAGGTGTCGGTTCAAACAGTGATGGTTCAAATTCTGAACCACCAAGGACAGTGCCTTTTTTTCTCAGCTTACACACAGTAGACTGATTTATTCATGTTCAGGGAATGTAATGAATTCCATTACAAACTTCATATACTTTCTCCATATCTAATAAAAGGTCTGGCCTTGTTTATTATGAAACCCTTGGTGATTATTTCTCTTTTTGGGATACTAATCTAATTCTACAACCCTGAATATTTTGAGTATATCATCTGAAAATATCCTTGAACAGAAATGTACCTACAAAAATTCTACATATAAGCTGCATTAAAACATATTTTAAACACATGAATGCATATTGCATAACTTGCCAAACCAAAGGATATTGCTAATAGGGCATTTATATTTGGATATGGTATAGCAGTGTGGTAGAACAGCAACATGTGTGTCTTTTGGTATAGTTTTCAGTGTATATGCTGAACTATGATGATTTCAAAATTGCACTCTGTTTTACATAACTTGTGTATAGTATCGGTATGTATGGTACTCTAGATTATTTTGAGAAAAGTTGTAGCTTTATGTAGGGATGAGTAACGCTGTGCATCTGTTAGGAATTTTCTTTCTACATCTTGATTCCTCTGATTTTAGTCATATTGTTAGGCTACACAGCATAGTTCCTTCCATGAACAAAATATATTATGTGATAACTGCTCTTCATATCTTATTTACAAAATCTCTTCTTGGTAATATATAACAACTAACTAAGCATGTAGAAATTTGATCAGGTTTAATTATGTAGCATAATTAAAATTCTGCGATTTTCTATACAAACCTTACTCTGTAATATAGTGAATTTCCTAAAATAATAACATAAAATTGTGCTGTAAACAATGAAAATGCTTTCTATTTTTGTTTTTGGAAAAAAACTTATTTTCTTTTAAAAGCTCTCCGGTTATATTTTGCATAGCTTACTTTCTTTCTGAAATTCATATTATCATGGAATGTCTGAAGTTACAATCTTCAGATTTACTAAGAAGCTGCTATAAACTATGGAAGGAAGCAGGAGAAGCATGTGGAGGAGCCCCCAAAGGCAGAAGTCTGCCCTTCTCAAAGCAAGCCATCATATAGCACAAATCTTAAGAGTGAGATGTTTAATCCTTGTGAATATAGCTTTGGGTGCCCTTTTGGCAGTTCCTGACATAGCAGAGTGGGAACTAATGGAAAGGGATAGAGAAGAAAGTGAGCTCTATATATGTACACATGTTTTGTGGGATTTTATTCCTGAAAATAACTGCATATTATTCAACAGTCTGTATTCATCTCTTTCCCAAGCAATTAAGATTAAAGGTTGAGTAAAATTTTGAATGGCAACATTAAATAATTCGGTGCTATGTAGTCTTGGATTCTCAGTAAGATGTTTCTAGTTTCAGTTATTAGAGAGCTACTTAAAAAAATATTCTGCTCAATGGAAGAGCCACGTGCTTTCTAGAATAGTCAATAAATGAAGCACCAAGTTTTCAAAACTATAAATCTAATTTGCAGCATCGAAGTTGAATGTTACCTTTGTTTTAAAAAGCATCCCAATCTCAGTGATATCCAAAATGTAAGTGAATAGAAACTACCCAAATGTATAACATAAATGTTACCAAAAGCCTGATTATATGGTGAAAGGAATTTAATTTTAATTTTAAACCATAATGCTTTTATTTTGCTTTGAAAGTGTTTTATATAATTCTTAAAGAGTTGCAAGGAAGGAAGGCATATTGTGGCAAATAGTGTAGCACAAGCAATAATTTAAGCCAGAGTATGCACAGATAAATTAAGAATATAATATTGTATATTATATGTACGTTATAGTGTCTACACTGTTCCTATGCTGCAGTCTTAAAAAATAAACTGTTCTTGGAGGGAAAAAAATTCTTATATGTAAATTGGCAGAGTACATTTATTACATATTCCTAATTCTGTAGCATCTTCCTCTTGATAATTTTCAAAGGTTTGCAATAGTAAAAGTTGGAAATTTGCAAAACCATGGAAAATGCATTTCTTAAAGGTCAAACTCTTTCAATTTGATTATGTGGAAATGAAAGATTTTGCATTTTCTCCTTGCAATCTTCCTAATGTTTATGTTCTATGGAAAGATTTATTGAAAGGATATGTTCCTTTTGACCTCTTGCCCAACTGAAATTGTCCTTTACTAAAATTTTGAGCACAGGTAGTTTTTAAAATATGCCCGTAGGCACATATACACCTTAAAAGGATTAAGACATGACAAAATTGCAATGGTGGTGATTCATTCAAATGATGTTGAATGCATACTTGTGTTTCTTTGCATGATAATGGATTTAAACAAAGCTCTGGCTATATAAATATTTTAAATAAATACATTTTAAAAAATAAATATCTTAATATCCTTTCGTCTCCATCTTGCATAGAATGGTGGCATTGTTGGCAAAGGCTGAATGAGGGAGAATATATAGTACATACAATGTTATATTAATATTTTAAAGGATATGATTGTTTATTGAGCTTAAGACCATCATTCATCCAGTGCATACATAAATACCCAGCATTTGATTTCTTTTTTGGATTAACAGTATTGTGCCAAGTGCAAAATAAGGAATATTAAGTAAAGATTAAAGATAGAAAAAGGAAGCGATAAATCTATTTTATACCAATATAGTATTATTCATCTTATAGTACTTGCTCTGTTTTTGCAAACTCTTCTCCTCATCTCAGCCACTCATCACTTCATATGCTATCTGCTCACTTCTCTCTTTTTAAAGATCTCATCTATTTCATTATTTTCCTGGTCTTTCTATTTTCATCCTAACCTAAACCCTACTTTACAAAATGGTAGTGTCAGAGGGCCCTTAAGAAGCAAAATAAAAGGAAAATGTATGTTGTTAACCTTAAAAACCACAATTGAAAGAACAGCTATAGTAACATGTATTGGTGTCAGATACAAACAACCAGGTCCACATATGTAGAATTAAAGCTAACTACTTTATTGTATTCTGCCTGTAGTATAGGAATCTCCCTAGACTGCTTGCCTTCTCTTGGGAAATAGATAGATAAGGTCCAATGGAGCTTGAGGGGGGGTCAGTTCTGGATCTTTACAGCTGCACAACTCAAGGCTAAGTTGCTGCTTGATCCTTTCTTTCTGTCTGGCTAGGCATTTCCCAACATCTGACAAACAGACATTGTGTTGATCAGCAGTGGTGTTTAAAAGATACTGGTCTGTTTGGATCTACATGTAATTGGCAATAAAAATATGTAATTTCCAACTACATGCAGTTGATTATATATTATTCAAATTAATAAATTTCCTCTTCATATAATTTGTGGGCTATGACAAGGTTTGCGATCTGAATTAAGATGTATTAAGATGTATTCTGATGTATTCTGCTGAGTATTATTTTATTACTTATTAAATAAACCTTGTTGGCTGGGTTCCCACATGTTCAGACATAAGCTATGGTTGGCACAATACACCCAGTGGGTTAATGCCACATGCTAATGAAAATCAGATAATACCTTAGCATAGGATAAAAACCCACGATTTTCATAATCTATTCTGTGGAGTAAAAATTAGAAATTAACCTTCTTGGGAAACATTTATGGGTGCAAGTGTTAAGCTTGTAATCTGGCACCTTCAGATTAGAAATTTAGAGTAGATTTGCAAGGAGCTCAACCTGAAAGCTGGCTAAGTCCATTGTCTATTGTTTGCAGCAGCACATAGATTAGCAACCTATCATACTCCAGGTATTGCTGACAAAGTATGGCCAATGGCAAGGGGCTGAACTGTTGCCTATGCTATTTTAACAGAAAGCTTGATATGAGTATTGTTCTACATTGTGAATATCTCACCCTACGAACTCTGCCATTCTGGATGTGTTCATTTTCTCTCTACTGTGTAGTACTTTACTATAGGTAACATATCTATCGAAGTCTTCATATTATCCTCCGAAAATTGCAATTTAAGAATTTAAGGCCAAACTATAAACAAAAATTGCTCTGGCATTTGGAAACTCTGGAACAAGTGCTCAATATAGCAGAAACTGAAATAAAACATGGCCCATCACATCTGAAAAGTGTCATTCTATTGCCACATGTGTTGGTGTATCCTCTCTGTCTAAACCAGGGGTGTCAAACTGGCGGCCCATGGACTGGATGTGTCACACACAGGCCCACCCCAGCTCTGCAAAGGGGAAAACATTGCAATACATCACGTGACAGCAATGTGATGCCATGAGTTTGACACCCATGGTCTAAACTGATGTAGGCTTTGAATCAGAGGTGGTATTCAGCATGTTCTGACC
>AZIM01001363.1:179568-190699 GCA_000516915.1 Ophiophagus hannah | reverse complement strand
AGTAAAAAAATTTGAATCCCACCATTGTTTTGAAAGCCTTGGGTAGAAATAAAATTGGCAGACTTATCTATTACAGTGGAAAGTGATACTGAAATGTTTAACAAAATAGTGGAAATAACTTCATGAAATACTTTTCAGAAAACATTTTTGTACAATAGTTGTATTCATACATCCAAATACATGTTTAATTTTTAATTGATACATCTTAAATATTTCCTATTTGCATTATTTATTAATATATCATTATTAAAATATGCACCTGTGATAGTCAGAATAACATTTTTTCATTACTTAGTGCTGGAACAAGAGTCAAATATCTCATAAACAGACTGAAAAGCTGCTACAGAATTATTCCACTGTCCACAGTTGCTTATACAGGCATATTTCCAAATACCTCAAAGTAATATGAAATGGCTTTTAAGAGATGACATTCTTTCACTGAAATAAGCTTGGATTAATATTTTTTTAGAATATGTACAGATCGTTTGTTACACAGATTTCATAAGGCTCATTCAGTAACAGTGTGTTCCAAAAATAAGTTATAAATAAAATTGATGCAGAGATTTAATTGATTTCAGCTATCTAATAAAAATTGACTTCCTTTGTACTTTTGGTAGCTATGAGAGTAAAGATTCGTCTAATTATTTTTTCGTTGGTGAATCTTTACCTTCCTCAGAGCAACATTTTACTATTTTATGAGGCAACATATGAAAGAATAAATCATGTTTCTATCCATTTCCCTGAAAAAAGATTTTTGCTATAACAGTCATGGGACACATTACATGTATCAGATGAAGTAACCCAATGACTGTCCACTTTTAAATTCAGTAATCCAAGCAGGTATATATGTATATATGAACTAACTTGCTTCTAAATTAACTTTCGCATTCAATAAACTTGTCCACTTGAATCTATTTAATGTGTTAGTAAAGGAGTATATTTTCCTGACTAGGCTTAGACGTTCTGAATATTAAGGCACATTAATGTGTACACATGTATTAAAGATATTAATATGATGCAAGGTAAGAATGGGTGGAACCATCTGGCAATCTCTAAAAGATTATGCCTGAAGATCTACATCAAGATAGGCAAAAAAAAGTTTCTCTAGTCTCCTAATATATAGTAGTTAGTTGATTGCATAATACTATGTTATAATCTTAAACTTTGGTTTAGAAACAAGAATGTATTGGTGATTGTGTTTTGCCCAGAGTCACCTTTGATGATATGGGTATAACTGATCACTATAAATGTGATTTGATTGTGATCAATCAATAAATTAAAAAGTAGAGAGCCACTTTGGTCTAGTGGTTAAGGCACCAGGCTAGAAAGTGGGTAACTGTGGGTTGAAGTCCTATGTTAGTCATAAAAGCCAGCTGGGTGACTTTGAACCAGTCACTTTCTCTCAGCCCAACTCACCCCACAGGGTTGTTGTTGTGGTGAAAATAGAAGGAGGGATGTGTGTTGGATATGTTCACCACCTTGAGTTATTTGTAAAAATAATAAAGGGATACAAATAAATACATTTGGCCAAGACCAAACAAAACTTAACATGTTGTTGTACAGTCTGTGAATCCAGCCAATGTATCAACAGTACATATTTGGAAGTTTAAAAGTTAGATCTTGGAATAAGATTGCATGAAATATGCAATGGATGTAGAGAGGGAATGTTGTCATACAGCCACGGTATGTTTTGAAACAGAGGTCCTTTCATAAAGAAAGTGAATTGTTGTCATTTTCTCTCAGCATAAGCTCCACTGGTCATCTCTAGTAGTCTAAACAGACCTCCCAACAAATTACCCAAACCCAAATATTTCAAGATTCTGAAAGGCTGGGAATATTAATTAATTAGAATCATCATTATTGACACACCTTTGCTAGGGAAATTCCACGAAATCAAATCTTCAGTACTAGAGCTATTTCAACTAACTAGATATGCCATTTATTTTATTTAGGCTAGAAAAAGTTTATTATGTCTCTTCCTGATATTAAGGGCTTAAAGTGGGATGGAAAGATCTCTACCTACTTATATAAAGAAGTTCTTCTTTTGACAAAGCTGAAACTGGCATTTTGAGGGATGAAGCATAAGAAAGGGAGATTCAGTGTCAATGCAGCCACCTCATGCATTCGTGCATTTGTATTTCCTAGCAAAGTTATGCAAGTTTGCCTTCAGGAATGTTTTAAACTGATTCTAGAAGTTGTACCAGAATAGTTTCTGGGCTTGTATTTTGAACTAGTAGTCTTATCATTTATAGCAAAGGTGTATTTTAAGGTGACCTGTAATAAAACAAAAGATCTTATGTATGTCCTTTAGCAGCTTTCTAATCAAAGCCCAGAAATTATTCCCTGTCTCTTAAAACATAGAAGTTTGTCAAGCTCTTTGTTATTTCTTTACCATGTACAACATTTTTCAAAGGAAGAACTCCTAACTTTATTCCAGGTAATAAAAGCTTCCATGCTAAGAAACTGATTTTTACTAGCCAGAGGCTATCCCGATTTCTGTAGACTTGATACATGAATCTCAAGAGAAATTAGATATCTGCTCTTTACCTCTGCACAACTCTGCATAGAAGATAAGTCTGTACGATGGAAGACAATTTTGATTCCAAAATGTATTTTTATTCAAAAGAATTATCTTTTAAAAATTGTGTGACATGCATCCTTACAGGGTTTTTTTTGCTGTTAAATTAAAAGAGACATTTCCGAAAACTTTGGCTAGAATAACCAAAATGAAACTGTGTTTTTTCTCCCCCTGTTTTTTTGCTGGAACACCCTAATCATCACTTTGTACTTTGCTTCTGAGTTTTTCAGAATTTTTTTGCTTTGAAACAAAATAGGGAGATGAGTTTTTACTATCCTACATTCCAGGGGTGGGCTTCAAATTTTTAGCAATGGGTTCTGTGCCCAGTTGCTGGGTGGGCATGGCCATTGTCAGCATGGCCTAGTTGGCCTCCTGCACCATGGCAGGGAGGGGGCATTTTTGCTCTTCCCGGGCTCTGGAGGCTTTCCTTGAGCCTCCAGGAGGGCAAAAACTCTGGAGGCTCTCTGGAAGCCAGAAACGGGCCCATTTCTGGGCTTCCCAAACTTCCAAGAGGCCTGTTTTTCACCTTCCCTGAGCCTCCACGCATGCCCTGCACTCACCTGCATCCAAAACGGGCCGTGCGAGGACTCCTGGGAGGGGAGGGGTAGGTGGAGCCAGCCAGGAGTGGGATTTGGGGGTTCTCCAGACTGTACAGAATCTTAGCTAGAGGCTCTCCCGAACCCCTGCAAACTCCCAGCAGCCCACCCCTGCTACATTCCCTTAATTTTGTGGCTACGTGGGATATTCTTGTATCCCAGAAGTCTGTTCTTTCTATCATATACTTCATTCAAATTATATTATTTATTTATTTCTGAGATGAATAACATTTCCTGAGGTTGTTCTGCACAGAAACTTATGGGGACTGCTGAACTTTGATGAAATTCTTATTTATGAAGTTTTAGTTGCCTTTATTGGCTGTGGTCTTTATTATGGACACCTGGTTAATCCCCCTCAAGACTGTTTATTTTCTTAGAGTTATCCAGAAATCATTCTCTGTTATAGCATGGCTTTTAATTTTTATGTCCTGTATGACTTTTTGAAACCTTACGATGTAATCTTTATAATGATTTTTATATCATGCAAATCTCTCACTGCATTGTTCTAGCAAAGGTGGGATACTCTTTATTGAATAAACGTTTTTGTACAATTATTTACTTTTTTTAAAAAAGGTGTCATGTTATACCATACATCGGGTGTCAAAGTGGTGGCACACAGGCTGAATGCTTCATGTGCAGGCCACTCCCACCCCAGCTCCATGAAGGGAAAATGTCACGTGACGGCAATGTGACGCCACGAGTTTGACACCCGTGCCATACATTATATATTCTCCACATCTGAAAGTTGCAGCTGTACATCAGATAAAGCAATGCTTACTGCATAAGTATTGCATTTCAGAAAATAAAAATGATATTAAAATACAAGAGAAGAAGAAACATCATTTGTAAATAAAACAAAAAGCAATAGATTTCAAATTCCAGAGAATTACGGGTGGGAATCAAAATAAGAGAAACGTGAGCAATAAAGGTGGTTGGTGAACTATGTCATTTCTTTCTTTGAAATCATTTCAAGAAATGAAAAAGGGCAGTCCAGCAATTGCTAATACAATATTATTGTTATAAAGCAGGGGTATCAAACTCAAGGCCTTGGGGCCAGATCTGGCCTGCGGGGTGCTTAGATCTGGCCTGTGGGGCTGCCCTGGAAATAGCGAAGGACTGGCCCATGGTGCCTATATCAGGAAAAGCGTAATGTCAGCATTCCAGCAACCTCCATTCCAATCAGTAACTCTGAGACAAGCGTCATCTCAAAAGTACCTTTATTAGAATAGCACCTGGCACATCTGTGAAATCTCGAAACTAAAGTTTCCTGGACTTCCCACAATGTCCCAAACTACAACCTTTTCTCCCATCATCACATCACATGGACCAATCACAATCTGTCTCAGTATAAGATCCTTTTTCTCTGCTGCGCCACACTTAATTACCTGAACTAAGAAAAGAATTTTTATTTTGTCTACTTAGAACTACTCAATTGAAATCACCCTCCTCCCAACTTCTCAGGCTATGTGGCAGCGTGGAATATGGCTTTCTTAGCTGACGCCGGGGCCNNNCCTTGAAAAGTTTCACCCTCCTAAAGAACAAAAACACAACCCCAGGGGTTAATGCGATGCCCTTAACCCCCTCTCCCCTCCCTCCACATGCAGCCCACCCGAGCTCCTTTTTCGCTGGTAGAGGATTGCAGAAAGCCATCGCAACCAAAAAAGGAGCTCGCGGGGCCCTCCTGAGCTCTGTTTTCATTGGCAGGGGGTTGCAGGAGGCCGTCACAGCCGAAAACGGAGCTCAGGAGCCCACACAGGCACCCCCAACACAAGTTTATGTTGAGCTAGCAATGCCCAACCCCCCCCTCGCAATCAAACACAACCCTGATGCGGCCCTCAATGAAATCAAGTTTGACACCCCTGTTATAAAGCAACAGTTATAAGAAGTATTGCTCTAGTCTTACACATTTATTAATTTTATTAAGAATATATCTTCAGCTGTGAATTTCCTAATTTACCAGCTACTATATGCTTGCTATACCAACACTGGAGAATAGCAAATTAGGAAAGCTAATTTAGAGTTGGTTTGTTAGCTGCCTTCTTCTTCCCTTTCTCTCTGTCTCTCTTTCCCCCCCCCCTCCTTCCCCTCTCCCTCTCCCTCTCCCTGCTCAACATTGTTTTTCAGATAGAAAAAGCAAATAACACTGGCTTCATATTTTAACTAGCTAGCAGTGGGAAGTTTTAAAAACTTTTCTGGTTGAAGCAACAAAAGGCGTAAATGGGGAGGAGTAAGAGTGATGGGGTTGATGTACTTGCCAGGAATGTTCACGATGCAAAGATTTGCTGTACTGTGGAAAATTATAGCTTTTTAAACCTCTTCTATCTGTTTCCTCCACCCTTACAATCTTGTGTAGAATGGAAGTGAATGGACATGATAGGAGAATTCTGTATCTCTTCCAGAAATATGATAAAGGTTTTGTGTGTTCAGTAAATAATATCTTAAATATGTGACTAGGAAATATTGATATAGGACATCTCTCATTTTACTTGATATTTGTAGGCTAGCCATAACTAAATGTTCTCTGTATAGAACAAAACAAAATAGAAGCGCACTATTGCCTGATTGGAACCAAATGAATTTCATTACTGATTTTTTTAAAAAAAAAAACCAATTTTATGAAATTCGTGGACTAAAAACTATACTACAAACATCAAGAACTATAAGAAAACTATATATGATCAAAGGAAAAAATAAAGTGTTCAATGTAGTATTGATATGTACAAAATAAAATTTCATCATCACAGATGCTGGGCATTTTGTTGAATCCTAATAAAGACAGTATTATGAGTTAGTTGCAGATGACACAGTCTAAACAAAACATGTGCTGGTTAGTTCATATGAGTTATGTTTATCTGACACTTCAAACACTTTTAATGTGCCTATCTTGATACATATATATTGAGATATTTTCTTAAATTACAGGAATGAAAAATGATTTTATACTTACATGGTGATACAGGAATATGTTTTTGTACAAAGTTTAATTTAAAGATGAATATGTTGTGTTAATTGTCAGCTTTTTATATTTGGAATAAGATAATCATATTCTTTTGTACTGAGATCTAAAATTAAATTATATAATTTCAAATCAGTGAAAGTCAATGATAGCTTTATTCACCTATGTATTAGTATGAATATTTTTATTTCTGAGTGAATGTATTGGTATTACAAGAATATTAAAATTAGTTTGTTACTACAGTCATATGTAATATGGAAGGCATCTAGGTTAGCTAGGGTACTTGACATATAGTTGGATTTCATGAATTGCTTGAAGCATTAATTTCCTAGGCTGCCTTTTTGTATTTAGTCTTTCTTTATTTCATTAAGCATCCACATTCATGTCTCTAATAATCAGTTCATTTTGTGTGGTCCAAGATACAAAAATTCCCCTTCTGTTCCTTTCGTAGGAAAAACATGTTTTCCATTTGAAGAGATTTTTATATAATTTCATGTGTGCTTGCATACTTTTCTTCCATATTAGTTTAGATTAAAAACAAATGCTTCTCCCCCCACCCGAACTTTGCATGTAGCAATTGCAGAGTTGTGAAAAATAAGGCCTATTTCAGCTTTTTGTTTCTTTAAAACAGCTATCGGTGATGTCAGAGTCAATACTAAAAGCATTAAGAAGGCTGGCAAAATGTAATGCAGCTGCAATCCAACATGATGCTGGAAATGGGGTTGAGAACATAAAGGCTTTCCATATTCCCAGGGCGCACAACTGCTTGCGGCCTTGGCTTTGATCTCTTCAAAGGCTGCTCCCTCCTTCTCGGTGGAGAGAGACTTGGCTGCCACTCGCTTGCATTGAAAAAAGGCAGAGGTCTCTATTCAGGCAGAAATCAATCACTGTGCAGGAACAATTATGTGTAATTCAACCATCATGAAAACAGGATGAGATTATGGGTTTGTTACCTGAGTGACTGTGTAGAGATGGGGGACTCTGAACACAGGAGCCCTGCTGACATGCCACATCTTGATGACAATTATAGACATATGAATGATGTAGCGGGCGGGGGAGGTGTGATGACAAATGCTGGTCACGCTGTCCAGCAGAGCAGAAAATGAGGTTACAATTGGGAGATAATGTTTGCATATGTAACCATATTTCATCAAGCTGGGAAACTTCGGGGAAGGGGAACGCTGGGATACAGTTTTTTTTTTTTAAAAAAAGAAAGTATGTCTGTAATGTTGTGTACTTGATATAATTTCATCTTCCCATTTATTTAGAACTCTTGTCAAGGGATTATATATTGACAGATATCCCAGGAATGTTTGTAGATATGAAGATGGGATGGCAGGAGGAGGCAGGAGGAGAGAATGGCGATAGGAATCATGGGTAATTCCAATGATATCTAAAATAGGCTGCTTTAGAGCATGCCTAGCTTTGTGCATGCTAGTGGTAGTTGATGAATTGTTGGGCTTTTGAGTTACAAGTATAAATGACTCCCACTGATTTTCCATCCAAATTGGGCTTCATAGTAGCATTTGTGTAGAGTTGAACTTCTTCTTTTTAATGCATAGAGATTTTCTTTTCAAAATATTTCAGCCGCAAGCTTTCTATTTCATGTACAAACCATCTTTTTTTTTAAAGAAGAGAAAGGAAGGATTGTTTACACTAGGAGCTGATGTAGCAACATACTGAGTTTTTAAAAAGTACCTTTATCGACAAAGCAGCAAAAGTAGTTCAAGATAGCCAGTTTATTCTACTGGTTCAGACATTGGATTGGGAGCAAGGACACCTGAGTTCTAACCCTGCCTTAGGGACAGAATTTGGAGGAGTTGTGTTCTCTAAAGCTTACAAAAAAAGGCAGTGACAACCACATGTTGATTAGAATATTGTTTAGGCTTGTCTGTTTGAAGTCAATTGACTTGAAGGCAAAGTAAATGAATAACATTTTTAATTGAGAAACCATCCAGGACTGATAGATTTTAAAAGTGTCACTTTATTGTAAAATATATGATCATCCACCTCTCCCCTCCCCCCAAAGCAAACTGAAATGCTAAGAGATGGCTCGTTGTGAATGCCATCAATACTCGGTTTTTGATACACGAGCTCGATTTACCGTTTATGCTGCTCAGGCTTTAGACATCAGAAGCGTGAGAGCTGCTTTGAGTTACAGATCTTCAAACAATAAGTCAAAATAAAAAATCAATCCCGCTGGTCCCTGGCTGTAGTCATCTAAAGATAAAAGAGAAAAATAAAGTTATGCTAAAGCAGATAGAGAAAAAGGAATAGATATGTCAAGGAAACACAGAGGACAAGTGTAGAGTTGAAATGGGCCTAGCCTGAGCCAACATCAATGCGTTTTTATCTTATCAGAAAGTTTTAGATTTGCCAACTCTCTTCCATCTGGAGCCACTCTGCTCCAGGGCAGCCTGAAGCACTGGCTTCAATGAAATTGCGTTTTTCTACTTTCTTAAATATAATCACAGAGGAATTATAATTTATTTCACTTGTGGTGTAAAACTTTACTGTAGATTTCATTGGTAAATTAAAGACTGAAATAACTCCTCCATGCTTCACTGCATATGAATTCAGGTCTTTCTGTAACATTTAATGAAAGGTGTAGGCCAGTTAGACAGAGTCTGCAAAAACCTGATCTTCTGACAACTTCATGAAAGTATTAAGGTAGTTTTCTTAGTAACAATATGGAAGTGCTTGCCACTGTTTTTTTTTGCCCCCAAGGTTCCCAGTCTGGCCTACAGTTTGACACTGACAGTCTCCCATTTATACTCTCATCCAGGGTCAGCCTACTTACCTTCCAAAACAATTAAAGTCACAACCATAAAAGTAGCAATTGTGAGGTAGGATTCTTTTCTAACCCTTAAAAATAACCTGAAACTTACAGCTTTCTTATTTGAGAGAAAATTGTGTTCAGGGTTTTGGTAACTTAAGAGAAAAAGATTTTAAGGGAAACATCTTGATTAGTTTAGACCAAGCCTGTACAACTTGTAGAGGGGAAGAGCAAGGTAAACAAATTAAAAATTCTTGCGGACTGCAGAGGAATACCTGGGACCCCGATTAGATGTTTGGTGGCTAGCAGACTGGTGGCCCCACCTGAGTGGTGATGCCTGAAAGTGTTAGATATTCTTGACAGAACAGTTCTGAGGGCAGTATAGCAAATTTATTGATTTTTTAAACCAGGAGTGTCAAACTCAAGGCCTGGGGGCCAGATCTGGCCCACAGGGCTGCCCTGGAAACAGCAAAGGACTGGCCAGCAGTGCCTCTACCAGTGAAAATGGAACCGGCAACCCTCCCGAGCTCCATTTTCACTGGCAAGGGTTGCAGGAGGCTGTTGCAGCCAAAAATGGAGCTCACGAGCCCGTTTTCACTGGCTGAGTGCTCAGGCCACCACAGGCACCCTCAANTGGCCATGCCCACCTTGGCCACACACACCCGAGGTCAAACACAACTCTGATGCGGCCCTCAATGAAATCGAGTTTGACACTCCTGTTTTAAAGAGTACCAATACAAGGTTGCTTAGTTGGGCCCTATATCATGCAGGTCTACTTTAGATGTTTATTGTAAAGGAATCATCTACAGTGAGAAGCTATGTATAAGGGAGCCTTTCCTAACACTGTCCAAACACCGTGGGGAAGCTACATGATTAACCTATGACCTCTAACTTTCTGGACTGGAATAGCAATGTTTTAATAATTCTGATTTCAATTATTTGGATGTGTTTGTGGATAAAATTGCATGACCTATATAGACACGTTATGTAGGCAAGCATGGTAGACTGTCTGCCTATATCATAACTTTCAGGCATTGAATGTGGGTTCTAGTTATTCTCTGGGATGACATGTTATTTCTTCTTTTGCCAGTGGGAGAAACTTGCTCTGAGGCTTGAGAGACTACAATTAAAATTAATATGGAATGAAATGAAATAATTCAAGCAGAAACACATTTAATCACACAAATGCCTGCTTAACCATATCCTTTACACAAGCTTAGATTTTGTATAGCTTGAGGAATGGGATAAGCAGTTACTGAGAATTCCTCATAGCACATTTTTGATTTTTGGATTTCTAGAAGGATGATTATACAGGGTGCCCACCTGAGGCTGCTTTTAATAGTTCTTTCCTCTGTTTTCTCAGAGCAATAGAAGTATAGCCCATCAAAGGGAAAACATATGTAAAGTTATTGACATATACCTGGTTACAACTTCTGCAGTTCTCTGGCAGTCATCTTCTTCTTATTGTTATGCCATATTTGTCATTGGACGTTGGCAATCAGGTTGGCGATCTTATCTTTATCAACAGCCACATGTGATTTTTGTCCAAATCAGTCCCTTTGATTTTGAAGCCATGATGTTCCTCTTCTTTCTGGACCTCGTTTGCCTTCAATCTTTCCCTGGAGAATTAAGTGAAGTATTTTTCCAGGTGTTGCATCACGTGTCAAAAATATTCCAACTTTTGCTTTTTAATGGTTTTGATGATTTCCCTTGGCTTTCCCAGGCTTATCACCTCCTCATTTCTGATTTTGTCAACCCATGAAACTGGAAAATATACCCTGGACGAAATTGTCTTTGGCTTAAAATTATGTGCAATTCAGCTGACATTGACTTTTCCAGATGTTATCGCAGAGGTGGGCACCCTGTAGGACGGCCATAAGCAAATCTCCAAAACATTGTGCCAGGCCATTAGAGACCTTTAGGAGTTATAACTAAAGTATATAAATAAAAATGATTAAATATATGATTGGCAAATAGTTGTATATTTAACTTTAATTAAATTTAAATCTTAATAAAATTATTCAAAATCACATTTCATCCTACTCTCTCTCCAATTCATTTTTGGAATATAACAGCCAAAAGAACATACAGTGTAAAAGTCAAGTATAGCTGAAAGTCAGTTATAGTCTTTAGGCTGGAAAAGGTTACAAGATGGCTTTAAATTTATGAGAAAAGTTATTATCTGAATTTTTTTTTTAAATTCACATTTATATGCCCCCCTTCTC
>AZIM01001363.1:124706-141463 GCA_000516915.1 Ophiophagus hannah | reverse complement strand
TCCATTCAGTTGCCCAGACTCCATCCTGCAAGGGATTATGGGGTCATTAAATGAAGATGATGATAAAATAAAGTAGAACCCTCCAGTGTAGTATATATCATAATCTAAAAACAATGCCTCAATTTTTTCTATATTTCTTAATCAGGCCATCATTGCAGGAATAATTTGCCAGTTGTTGTTGTTTTTTTAATGGGTGTCCTATGTTCTTATCTCTGTATTTAACTCCTACATTTCACTTCCTTCTAATTTATTCCATCCATAAACAAACCATAAATGCTAATGCTTCATATATTTGAAAGACATACCTTGCTCAAAAGAAGTTGATGCCGTAATAATGTAGACTTTAAAATAACAGAAGCCTGTATTTTTCCTGTAACATTACTACGTCTCTGGAAACTGAAAGAGAAAGATGATACCATTTAAAGTAAATACTGTCAGTTATATAAAACATGTGATGGTTTTATAATTGTAAGCATGTACAAACTAGTGTGCAATTTTATCATCATTTTAGCCACTGTTTGTCCACTGCAGGATGAAGGCCTCTTCTGCATGTTTCCAACCAATATTTATTATTTATTTATTTATTTATTNTAAATAACACAACAAGCCCAAATTTAAAACCAGTTAAAATAACCCATCACAAACCCCGGAAATCAGCCCAGACCGGCCTGTTCAAACNNNNAGGTTTTTAGATCGCAGCGAAAGGAGCGGAGATTGGGGGCCAACTGAAGCCCTAATAGTCCTGAGCTTTCTTTATTGGGCCTGCAATACTTCCTGATGTTGTTGATCCATCTTGTTTTAGGCCTCTTTCATGGATGCTTTTTACCAAATGGGATCCATTCTATGACTACCTTGGTCCACCTGCCATCAGTTCTTCTTGCTCTGTGACCAGCCCGTTTCCATTTCCATTCTTTTACTCTCTTGATGACATCATTTACTTATGTTTGTTCTCTAATCCATGTGCAGGTCTTTCTATCTTGTCTTGTAATGCTGAGCATGTATCTTTCCATGGCTCTTCGTGCCCCTCCGCCCAGCTTTTGTATCAATGGTTAGGTTAGTGCAGTGGTGGGATTCAATTTTTTTGGGATTCAATTTTTTTTACTACTGGTTCTGTAGACGTGGCTTGGCAGGTGTGGCAGGGGAAAGATACTTGCCGGTTCTCTGATTTACTCAAAATTTCCGCTAACGGTTCTCCAGAACTGGTCAGAACCTGCTGAATACCACCTCTGGGTTAGTGTCCATGTTTCACCAGCATATGTTAGAACACTGATCAAAAACTTTTTTCTTCAGGCATAGGGGGAGATTTTTCTTGAAAATTATGCTTAGCTTGCCAAATGCCTACCTACCACATTTAACATGTCATTCGATTTCCTTTATTGTATCACTTTCCATTGATTGGCCAAGTTATATATAGTAGTCTACTACATCTAGTTCTTCTTCTCCACAGATATAAATTTTCTTTCTTTCTTTGGTGAATTTATTATAACCTGGCTCTTTTTCAGGTTTATTTTTAAGCCAAATGGTGTTCCTGCTTTGTGCAGCTCTTTGTAGCTCTTCTGTGTCTTGTGAGAATAGAACATCATCTGCAAATCTTAAGTAATTTAAATAAGTGCCATTGATTTTTATTCCATCTTTTTTGCTCGGTCTAGTTTGCAAAATACTTCTTCGAGGCAGGCTGAAAAAAGGATAGGTGATATTATATCGCCTTGTCATACACCTCATCAGTGGTGGGATTCAAAATTTTTTACTACTGGATCTGTGGGCGTGGCTTGGTGGGTGTGGCATGGCTTATTAGGTGTGGCTTGGTGGGCGTGGCAGGGAAAGGATACTATAAAATCTCCATTACCACCCCACTCCAGGGGAAGGATATTGTAAAATCTCCATTCCCTACCCACTCCTGGAGGAGGTTACCACCGGTTCTCCGAACTACTCAAAATTTCCGCTACTGGTTCTCTAGAACCGGTCAGAACCTGCTGAATACCACCTCTGCACCTCGTTCTATATTGATTTCTACTTTAAAATCATTAAGGCAAATTGTTGCCATTGTTTTTTCATATATTGATTGTAGTAAGTTATATAACTGAGAATATTTGCTTTACTTATTTTAAATAGTACTATCTTCGTCTCTCAGGTACTTATTTAGATATATCTTTTTTATTCTTTTTGAAGCTTGAGTATGTGCAATTTGGGATAAGTTTTTGAAATTTTATAGACTGGTTTTTCGAACTCTGATCTCTATATATCTCCATAAGCACTTGAATGGAGCAATTTTTATCTTAGTAGAAGTTTCCTTCTTGATCAGGGGCTCTAGAATTTAAAAAGTGAAAAATGTTTGAGTAATATGTTAAAACTTTATTAAATGTCTCTTAACTACATTTAAGTAGTTAAATAATATGTTACAGAATAATCCGCTATAGGTAGGCTTTATCCACTGAGTTTTGGGGAGTTTTGTATCTACACCTCTTTCTCCTTGATCAGTCATGGTGGATCTTGCTGAGTAAGCCCAGTCACAAATGGTTCCCCTGTAGCAGCTGGTCTTCATTGGAATAGCCTGCTCAGCTGGTGATGGAGAAAGTCCTTAGTGGTTTACACTGACTTCTCTATTCCATGGGAGTGGAAGGGCTTCTTGATTGCACTACCAAATGCTAATGCTGCCTGCAAACAACTTCCAGCTCATTCCACTGATAGTGCTTGTGGTTGGGGAGTCTTCTGTTCTGCAAATCCTCTAATCACAACACGGGCATTTGTGGCCAGAGTTCCTTCTATGATCAAGAAAAAGATGATGCTAATGGGGGAAAGGAGAAAGGGTGTAATCATAGAAGAAAGAAAAAGATTGGTCTCCACAATCTAGTCCTTTAGTTCCCTTAGATTACTGAAGGAGACTATTTGTAAATAATTAGAACTATCAGTATTGGTTTATTCTCTAATCAAGAAAATATATTTTGTAAAATCAAAATGATTGAGGTCAAAAAATTGCTCTGTCAAGAATTCTTGAGGTTTACCATTACCCTCTCAAATGAAAAAAATATATGAATATATGTGTCTTCCCATAAAAAATAAATGTAATGATTCTGGTGGCTGGCTTAGGCAAGAAATAAATATCCCACTTATTTTTAATAATTAATTTTAATCTGTGTGTCAGATAAAGCAATAATAGATTCCTGCCACTTTAAAAATTAAAACATTTATTAGAAATGAAGAAACAAGAACGAACCATCACATATTTTTAAATGAAAAAAATTGATCTTATTTTTGTATATTTTCTGAAAAAATGGAATTTATTTTCAAGACAATCACTCTTTTTTCCCCCTTCTTCTCTCGTGTACTTTTCATTTATACCTCATGCTCTTTATAGCAACAACCGAAGAACTTGCATAAATAGCATGTTGCAAATGGAACCTTTATGGGCATAGCTTTCTCACTTTAGTCTCTTCCCATTTATTTGTTGTTCTCATTTTGTGCACTGATCCCAAGAAAAGACATTTTTGGGAAATGAGAGTTTCATCCATTTCGACTGCATTAAAATCCACAAAACGCAGTTCTTTGATCTAAGCAAATCAACGATTTTTAATATAATGATGGATTTTATCAGGCATTTCAAAAGGTGTTCTATTAGTTGAAGAATATAATATTGTTCATAGAACTTTTCTATCCTTGTTAAGAAAAGGAACAAGGTGGAACAACCAATCCATAAGCATAATAGAATTTACAGATCTGAGCTCAACTAATATGCCTAGAGTGACTTTGAATGGTGATTGCGACCCCTCTAAAAGTTATTTGCAACTGCCAGTGGTTATGTGAGTTCAAGAACTCTTATGCTAAGCCAAAACAATGCAAACTATGTTGTGGTTTAGTGCAATGCCTAAAACCCTCATCTAATATGCATGAAAATAGTGAGAGGTGTTTTACTTCTCAGGATGATGAAACGCAAAGTAGAAGAATTGAAATAGACATACTATTATTATTTCAAGTTATTCACATATCCAAAGCTCTACAGTTTTCTGGCTCTTTTTCTTAAAAATCTGAGATTGTTTTAGCTATTACCTCTCGGTAACTGAGACTAATATTCTGCTGAAAGCTCAAAGTAGATAGGAATAGTGTCACATGATGTCTTATCTTGGCTGATAATGTGAAACTAAAGCATATGCATGCATACAATCCTCCAAGCATTTATGATCTTTAATCATATTATTTCCTGGCACATGAAGGAGTGCTTTTATTTAGCCTCTATTGCCTGGAGATGCCTAGAGTGATTCTTGGTAGGTGCAGTAGAAAAGTACTATGGAACGGATAATTTGCCTATGTGGCTTCAATAGTATCTGTGCTTAATATATAGTAGTCTGCCCATATGCCTTACTGTAAATGAAAAAAATTAAAATCTTTTCTTAAACATTACCCTATGAACCATCAGTAACATTAGTTTTTTTTATTAAGAATTAAAGTCATTTTTAGCTCACAAATTTCTTTAAAGTAACTTTATATACTGAGACCTCAAGGAAAATAATAATTGGATGTGTTGTTTGTAGGAGATTTAATAAAAGGTGAAGGAGATTATAAACCAAGCAAAATAAGATTTATAAAGCAAAATAAGATTCACCGTGTACACGATGAATTTATTGCTCCTTGCTACTTTGTGTAGGTGTGAGTATGAGCTTAGCTAGTAAGTGCAGACAAGTAGTTCTGAACATTTCCTGTATAGTTGAATGGATGGCTGGATGTTTATATAAGGCAGCTGCAAGAAGAATGGAGTTCTCATTAATTGTACTTTCTTAATTGAATTTTATACTGTAGTTGGTCCTTCAAAACCAGGGGTGTCAAATTCAAGGTCTGCAGGCCAAATCTGGCCTGCAGGCTGCTTAGATCCAGCCCACAAGGCCAGCCTGGAAATAGCAAAGGACTGGCCCACAGTGCCTCTGCTAGCAAAAATGGGGCACGAGGGGTCACCTGCAGCCCCCGCATGGCCAATTTTCGGCATGGGTGGCCTCCTGCAGTACCCTGCTGGCCAAAATGAGATGGGGGGAGGGTGACCCTGCCGTGGCTCACTTTTGAGCCCACACCTTGTTTTGGCTGGTAGGGTGCTGCAGGAGACCATCCATCCTGTCTTCTCCCCACCTGGCCGACCTGTGGAGGTCAACTACAATGCTGATCTGGCCCTTCCAAGAAATCCAGTTTGACACCCCTGTTCTAAATGATCTGATCACTTGTTCCTCTTATTATTTACAATGAAGGACTTAGATATAAAATAAGATACTTGTTTTGTTTTGTTTTNTTGTTTTGTTTTGTTTTTTGTTTCTTCCTTAATGCACTAAATCCATCAATATCTTTATAGTCTTTGTGAGCATCATATCTCCTTGGGATATGAGATTTAGATAGAGCGTGAAGACCATAGGGCTCATTTGGGATTCGGATTACTTTTAATCCTTAAGGTGATCTTTAGAATTAGTAGGAGTTTTTTTTACATTTTTGAGAGTGTGAATTGATGGATCATTTCCAGTGAAACTTCCTTAGTCTGTTCCCAAAATATTAACTATTACAAGAGTGACCTTGGCACCCAAGAGTTGACATGATGAGGAGCTTAGCCAGAGCTGAAGTGAGACTCAGAAGGTAAATGAATCATATCAAGTATGACCATTTCAGGCCTGAAAATGATTTTTAATTAACCACTGATCCTCAGTGGTAGCAAGTTCATAAAAGCTCTACATCTCAAGGGAACCATATAAAATGTATAAGCAGCAATTTACAAAATCTAATAAGTCTTTCTGAAGCTGCTGCTTTCATTCATCCCCCCAGCCTCTTCTTATATATTTAGCTGTTCAATATGATTTCTCAATCTATTAAAATCACACAAACTCTATTACTTTATCACTTGTGTATCATATAACTTCTTCCTTTTTTTTCTTTTTAAATCAGAGAGAAAATCAATCAAGAAATGTAAAACTACGAGTCTTGTAGCATAAGCTTTTCTGGGCCAGACCCTACTCCATCAGATACATGAAGCAGTCACCTAATGGGTAGGTATATATATCCTAGTACAGAGAGAAGGAAATTGATATCTATAGAGAGAAGAGTAGGGGGAGAGGCTCAGTGGTCAAGCAATGAAAGAGGGGGTGGGCGGTGTAATCACAATGCCATGCAGAGCGCAACTGATTACTCAATGCAATCCAATTTTGCACAAACTTCTGAAGAAAAGGCATATTTTTTTAAAAAAACCTAGAGTCTTACATAAAGACCTATTTTTCTGTGAGGTTGCAACCGGCAACTTATTTCCAGTCAACGGAATCCATTTATATTTTGCTTATGTATTTTTCAACAGAATAGAAGAATCTGTAAAAAAAAATTACTGTATAACATTGCGCACTCACCTCTCAACCAATTTATTAACATTAGATTTTAAAGCGGAGTGCAGTAAAAATGCTGCAGAAGTTTTCCCACTAACACTTGGAAGAACTGATAAAATGACTGCCATATTTAATGGTTTTAGTAAGGATTTTAGTACCTACTTCCAAGTGCCTTTCCTCTTTTCAAGATAGATTGATGGCATCTTCACTTGCACTCCCTCAGTAAATATGTCCTTAAAGCAACTCCACTTTCCACAGCAGAAAAGCAGAAAAAAGCGTGATATATTAATATCATCTTAAAGTGATATGCCTCTACCATAGCGTACTGAAAAGTCTGCAGCCAGATCCTACAGTATAACTGTCTTTTCTCCATTCTTTTGGTCATAAACATTTTTCTCCAGGAATTGCATCAGAAATTCTTAAAATTCAATTTTAATTTGAGAAGGTAAAGGTAAAACTAGATTGACAAGATCTCACCAAGTGCCCAAGGTATATCTTCTATAGGACCATCCATACAGGATAATAGCATATTGCTTGCTGCCATTGATAGCCCTTCGTTGACACTATTTTGTGCATCCTTGAAGATGGTCATTGATCCTTATAACTTTATATGAATGATTGTCCTTCCTTAGAATCTGTACCCAAGTCTAAAACAGGCTACAACACTAATGGGCTACCTAATGTAAGTTAAATTGTGATGCCACTTCTGTTCCATCCTACCTCAATAAACAATATCGGCCATAAAATTGAAAATTCATTCATCTGTCCATTATGCCCTTCTATGATAAACCAAACAAAGGTTTTGTTAATTCAGGAAGATAAATAAAATTGGAAGCTGCTTAATTTGGTATTCCTGATGAAACTATTGCCCTTTTACACGATTTTAGAGTGTTTGTGTGCTATACCTATTGGTAATCTACTAGTGATCCCACTAGTCACAAATGAGTCACACTCATTCTGATTTGTGTTCTGCATAATATTGTGGTGCATCTACTTTCTTGTGCAGTGCTTGACCTTCTGGCTTTGCTCTGGACACCTCCTTCTCTTTGTACCTAGGGTATATGCATACACATTTACCTACTGAGGTGACTATGTATTTGGTTTATGAAAACTTATGTCACAAAAATTGATAAGATACTAAGGTGCCAGTTAACTTTTTGACTATTAATCATATCAGGTCGAGGAACTGCAATCCTTATTTAAGAAAGCTAACCAAATTTGTCACATGATTATAGAAATGACTAATATAGTATCTAGTTTCATTCATTTAATTTAATTCCAAATGATAGTATCTAGGAAACTGATTGTTTCACTGGATGAAGTGCTGGCTTTTAATCTGTTCTCATAAAAGATGCAATTCTGGTGTTCAATCCTTCAATGTTCCTGAAGACATAGAGTTGGATCCAGTCTAAGTAAGTTACCTGAGATCAATATAAGCTACTTGACATCAGTACAAAGTTAATTGAGTACCGTTGATTTATCTCTTCTAAAGGGTCTGTATTCAAAAAAGATTTGCGATTATATTACTTATCCTTTAGGTTGGATGAAATTCTCAAGTTTTAATTTTGGCTATGACACTAGTTAAGGACTAACAATTTGGAAAATATAAGGCTAGGGTACACAAAAGTAGTCTATGGCATGCACTATTGGGGGAAAATATCTACTTATACTGCAAACTCAATCTTTCTTTTCATAGGTTTTTAGATTAAATGGTTCTATTTCCTGTTTTATCACAGGTTGTTTATCTTTTTTTTAATGCCACCTATCTCTCCTACAAAGGGACTTTGGGCAGCTTACAGGTTATTTTTATACTCTTTAGGCTAAAGTGATCATTTACATTCTGTACTTTTTAACAGGCATGAATCGGCATCCTCCAGGTCCTGATATTTCCACCTTTTATCCCTTATCTCCTGGCAGTGTTGGGCAGATAACCCCACCACTTGGCTGGTAAGAGCTTCCTGTTACTTCTGAGTCACAGTCATGTATTTTGTGTTATGTACATCCAGTGCAAGTTTATTGACTTTAGACATGACTCTTTTTAAAACAATTGTAAGGTTTCCATTATTAAATAACCGAGCACAATTATTTATAAAAAGTATGGAAATATAGTTGGCTTTGCAGAGCAACCTACTGAGAGTAAATTGGACTCTAGAAACAATGTGATGTTCTTAAATGAAATCCACTGCACAATTCACAGACTCTATGGCTTGAATAGTTTGGAGCCTGATAATATGTGTTATTATTTGGGCTTGTAAAATACACAAGTGCCACTGAATACATGCAGAGTGCCTCATTATCACTAAATAGCCATGATTCATATGTTCATTTTGTGCTAATTTATCTTCAATGTAACAAATGATTCAAATTTGTAAAATTCTTCAAGGCAAACTCTCTTTTATGAAGGAGGAATGCCCAGTTTGATTCAATGTATTTGTTTAGACTAAGCTGAAAAAATAGCAATTGAGTGAATTGAGTTTGACTACTTGGAAGAAATTTTATGAAAGGTAACCAGGTGCAGTATTGCTTAGTAAGAGTGTATCTGAAATAAACAAATAGGAAAAAAAGAATTGTAGTGATTTATTTTTTTGTAATTTTTAGATAATAATAATGATGCTAATGAGCTATCTCTATACCTCTTTTGAGAATTTATTTTGGGAGCGATTCTTGTCATTTTGGCAAAGCTGAAATTAGACAGCAAAACTCCATTTGCTACATAATGTATTATTTCATGTCAAAAAATACTAAAAATATTTGAATAAACTTTTTTAATTGCAAGAAAATTAAGAGAGCCAAGAGTTTGATGGCCAAGCTTTTTTTATATTATTGTGTCTGTTTTTACACTAGGGAAGGCTTTTTTGGAGTATGGGAATAGATTTAGTTCCAACTTTTAAATTTTAACAATTGTTTGCTTCTTTGTATGTACATTTGTTCAAATAGAATTAAAAATATTGATAATCTGAATAGTGTACAGCACATAATGCTCTATGTTTCTGCTTATTGCTGTACTGAATGGTTGATATTTGAATTGTGTGTGCATAATTGTGTACATGTGCAATGGTCTAACCTACCATGCATGCACAGAAGTTGATTTAAGTGTGAAGAGTGCCATGGTGAGAATAAAAAAGAGCCAGCAGCTTTGAAATGCCAGTTTTTTAAATCTGTCAATCAATAGCTCTGCTTGAATAGAATTGAGTGTACTCTTTCAAAGAAAATTCAATTATTCTCTCTGAAGTTGATACACAAGTGTGTTAACTTCTATTCAGAAGTTGCATTAATTCATGATGGGGGAAAAACAATGTAAACTAAACATAAAAGATTCAAAATATTTGAAACATTCAAATTGAACTATTCGTGTATCTATTCAGAAGAACAGAAGTTCATATTAGAATTTTCTTTGTATTTCAAGTTTTTGTTTTGCATTCAAACTGTATAAACTTGGGCTCTGTATACATATTGCATCTGATTTCAAGAAGATGCTTCGGGCAGTTCGTTGTATGCAAACAACACTCTCCAGTGCTTCACAACGTGGGAAAAGACACAGTTGCTTAAAATATAACATATAGTTAATGCTTTTGTTAGAGTCCAAGAATCCTAGGATTTTTGAGAATGTCCAGAAATAGGTAAAGCTATTGGTTCCCTCTGCCTGATCTCTCCAGTTTGTCTCCTCCTCTTTCTGCCATGGGAGTGGCTAAACAATACAGGAAGGTATTTTCATGTTTTATGAAAACTGGGATTCCCAGTTTGTTACTATTTTAATAATCATAATATAGCAAGAATAAATGGTAGTTTATTTGTTCTTATGAAGTGAAGAATAAGCTATTGGGTTATTGGTGTTTGGAAAAAGGCAGATTCATTTCTGTTACATTATAATTGATGGGTTGCTTTCTTCTGTGACCTCAGGCAAGGTCAGCCTGTATATCCCATCTCAGGTGGATTCAGGCATCCCTACCCATCCTCACTTTCAGTCGACACTTCCATGTCAAGGTAGGTGTAGGTGGGGAATGACTGGCTCAGGAGTGAATGCTGTACATGGAGGGGAATTGGCTATACTGCTTTGTCCTGGTGACTGCCTTTGCTTGCTCTCTCTGCCCCATTAGCTAAACTGCATTTAAGTCTCTGTGTATGTATATATACAATACTGTGTATATACAGCTTGCTATTATCATTGGCTGATTAAAAGACCTCAAATCTGTGATACAGCAATCTTACTGAAACCAAAGAGAGTATTAGTTTTGTCAGCACAAGTGCAATGAAATCATTGTACATAATGACTGAAAATAAAACTGTTACTTTTTACAATTTGCTTTGTATTCTCTCTCCTTTCTCTGCAGTATTCTATTTAACTATAGAATGCAAGATGGGAAACCCTTTCCCAGGCTCCAAACTATTTTATAATTAGGCAGAAGAAGCTGTGTAGACATGGTTGTATTGCTGTACAATAAAGAACTTTAGTGCAAGCAGGCAGCACTAACTAGGTGTTGGTGGTGGCATCATTTTGTATCATTCTTATCTTTCTGTGGTATGAAAATATGGGATTTATATGCTGTGCTTGGTGTACCCAAAGGTTGCTGTAATTTTCTATGTATCTTATATCAATAAAATGCAACATACAGATGAAAACAAATTAACACTTTTGCTGGCTGGGTGTGTGGGATACACGTACTGTTTGCAATTAAATCACACTTTATTTCCTCCCATTTATGATTGTGCCAGGCTCAATAAATCTTTTTCTAATATGATATTATCATCTTATACTTTTTTCTGTCAAAATGATTATATGAATTAATGCAACATGTGAGGTTGTTTTACATATGAAGCATAAACGGACTACATGAGACTAAATAAATATCAGACTAATACAAGGACACTATTGTCATGTTTAACAGTTAATACAGTTCAGTGTACTTTGGCCTTAACAGATTTAGCTAAATCAGGGTTCCCCAATGTTGTATTCTCCTGATATACTATATTTCAACACTAGTTGGTACTAATATGCCCATATTAATATTCTCACCTGGGCTAGAGTGGTTCTCAACCTTTTCTTTAACATGGACCGCTTTAAATACCTTTTGTGACCACGGATCATGGCCATGCAGCCCCAAGACTTAATTCAAGATTTAAACTATAACATTCCTTCAAGTCTTTGCGGAATCCCTGTGATGACATCATGCCCCTCCCCCCCAGATTGAGAACCACTGGTTAGACAATATTATGCACAATGCAGAAAAAAAGTAAGAACTAGTAAGGTAAAGAAAGTAAAGGCATAATATAAGAAGAAAAATAGTTCAAACTAGTTTGCACCAGCATTATTTGCTGTACTGCTCCATACCTTTCTTTCTTCTTCTTCTTCAAAAAAATCATATTTTCTTTAAATTTCTCATCATTCTCTTTCTAAGAATCTCATCAAGTACTTTCTTTCATGCTGTCAATCCCTTTTTTATTCCTCCTTTATTTAACAGTGCTTCATTCTTTAAAGCATCTTTTCTAGTTTTATCCCAAGTTTAATAATCTTATTCTGTGCAGATTAGGATCTCTGAACAGACACTATTTGGCAAACCAACATACTCTTGCCCACATTCTGGCAATTACTTTAGTAGTGTATTGACATGAACAGGATGCAGTCCTTGTCAATATTAAAGTTGAAGTCTGGCACATCTGGACCAATATTCGATGGGAGAAACTAATCTTGGCCAAATAAAGAGAATAATTGGTTGCCCATCACTGCCACCACCACCTTCATTATGATGATCTTTAAAACATTGGAGCGTTCTTGATTTTATCTATTCAACTTATACATGTTCCCCAGCTTTTTATAATATTAGAAGAATGGTCTACTGTTAAACTGGTAATAATTTGAATGGCTTCACTATTATGAAGTACAGAAAATTCTGCTGGAATCGTGAAAAGTTATTTAATATTTACTGGAATACTTTTTTATTAATAAAGAAGTAAAGAGATAGCATGAGGTAGGATATATGCTGGAAATCCTTTTCAGTATAATGTGTAAAACTGCCCCAAATAATCCTTGTGGTATGCAGTAGCTATTTTGAGGCACACCCCAGTGTGTAACTCTTTAAATGTCTGAGAAGAGAGGAAACCTGCATTTCATTACATAGAACATTGCAATTCCAAGTTCCTGGTATTATATTTTCTTCTAATTACTTTGATTGGGTGCAACCATGCAAATCTGCACAGGAGTGCATGTAAGAATTAATGGAGTGGTAGATCTCAGTTCAACATTTCCATACATGTGTGTCAGAAACAATAACATTCTACTTTATTGTATATACATGAATTATGAACTTCGGCAGAGTGCCGATTGGGATCTTTTAGAGCTTACATAATTGTTTGATGAGAGCCACACATACACCATACTGGGTAACTAGGAACATCTCCCTCTAAAATCTTCCAGTTTGTTTTCAAGCATTACAGCATCCGCAATTTCATATTTGAACAGGCCGTGTTTATCCAATATTTTTATTTATTTCTTCCTCCCAATTTTGATTTAAAGTATCTCAACTTTTCTTCAAAACTCCTTAAAAACTGTTAATCAAGATTTCATACATTCTCTTGTGATGGGCAATTGGCCAACTTTATGGTCTTAAGTGCCCTGTTTCACAACTACCTGCATTGTAGGAATTAACATTTCCCCCTCGCATGGACTTATTTGCTTGGTGAGAGTTACACAGTAGACCTATGTAAACACCACCAGTCATTTATTAAACAGGCTCATCACACTATTTGTTCTTGAGCAAGCTTTATGGATCTCAGACTCTGAAGCTCCTCATCTTCCTCCAAGCCTCCTCCATGATGGTAGTTATGTTCGATGGATCCTTCATCTCTTTGAGAGATCAGTTGGATTCTCCATGGTTTGACATTTAGCTAATATTTGCATTGGATAAAATGTCTATAAAGAGTTTAAATTAAAGGTTTTAAGAAGCTTGCCCTGCTCAATTCCACCAAGGCTAAGAAATAAGATAGGAGTAAACCTTCTCTTGTCAGGCTGAGTTCCAGCTGCAAGAACTCAAGTTTCTTTTCAGTGTGGATGTCTTAAATTCTATTACCCATTCTTGCTATTGAAAAATTTTCCAGTTTATACTCTGAAGTGTTTCATAAAAGCTCTACTACATATTGGAGCCTTTCCTTCTCTATACATTATTACATCTGCACTCGTGTGGATAGGCATCTTATAAAAAGAGCCTTGTTTCATAAAGTATTAACTGTAAATGCAGTTCTTTGAATGCCATCTATACATTCTCATAGCTTGTCCTGTTATTTGGTCTCGGGAACTTTTAGTACTGGATTTGTTGTGGTGGCTTTTTATTTATTTATATCCCACCTTTATTATTTTTATAAATAAGGGGGTGAGCACATCTAATACTCCTTCCTCCTCCTATTTTCTCCACAACAACAACCCAATGAGGAGGGTCTCTCCTCTTGATTTCTAGGCCAATACATTAACCACTACACCAAACTTAGCTTGGTAGCAACCATGCCAATGTTTGTGTACACAGGAATAGCATTCTCTTACAAGTCTGTAAGCACAAGTGAATAATTCTTGTGTGAACATTCACATATGACTACTCAAAGAACTATTATTACAGGTACATAACATAGCAAGTTATTTTGGAAAATGAGGCTTTGCTGTCCCAGTAATAATTAGATATTTTTTCTTCTTTTCAGAAGCTTCCCCACCTCTTCATGGCACTCAGAAATGTGTGCATTCTCTATCTTTAACACAGATAGGTTGTGTCCCTGCACACATTTATAATATATACCATGTATACTAATAATAGATAACATATCAAAAGGCCGAAGTGCACATGTGCAGTTTCTTAAAAAATCAGTTATAGAAGCAGCCACCTGGGAAAGGGACAATGTTCAATATTGAAGGACAATAGTATCAGGAGGATGAGTGGTGAGTGTATCATGTGCCTTAGGAATGAGTCACATATCATAGAGACAAGATAAATATGATTGAACAGATTGATCCTGGGATTTAGATTATTGGAAAGTTATAGCTTCCTAAGGAAATGCAATGTTTTTTCCCAATCTTATTTTCTTCCTGCATGATCATTCCTCCTTTTTTTTAGCTGGTGGTGGGTAACCTTAATATCATATTTATGTGAAAAAATATTTTGATGGGTCTAGGATGAAATTAGCATTGTGTGTCCTACTGTATATGTTTATGAGGCATTGAATTTCTTTGCATATAATACAAGATATCTACTGCAGCATTTCTCCAGGATTAAAGGACAAAAATAATCCTGTTTATTCTGTCCATATCTTAGCTGTCAAATATAGGCATCCTAATATTTTTGCTGCTAGCCCAATATGAAATATTTCTTCCTAGGCTTCCTTATGAGTCATATAATTGTTCAATGCTATGCTAAAATTGCCATTATGAAAAAGACATGCCCTTTTTCATCCTTTGTAGGTTTTCACATCATATGATCCCAGGTCCTCCAGGACCCCACACAACTGGAATCCCTCACCCTGCAATTGTAACACCTCAAGTCAAACAAGAACATCCACACACAGACAGTGACTTAATGCACGTGTGAGTTGGACTTTTCCAAGTCTTTCAACAATCCTTAATCTGCGTTACCCAGGAACCAAGTGAACATGGCAATAGTTGTGATGAAGAGCTTCCCCCTCCCCTGCTTATCCTTAAAATAAAATGTTGGATATGTGCCTAAGTTATGAATATAGCCTTGTATTTTCTGGGTATTTACATACCCAGAATATATGGCCCTTTGGCTATCCTTATCTATCCCATGTGAGGTCAATCAAAAATTAGAAATCAAATGTAAATAAGTGTACTCTGTGCACATAATAAAAATTGCATTGCTTTTCTTTTGAAAGTGGCTGCTACATTTTTTTCAGTTTACATATATGCATGCATGAGGCACCTTCCCAGCCCTATTGGTTTGGCCCTTCACAACATCCCAACTTCTCATGTGGCCCTTGGGAAAATTAATTGCCCACTCCTGACCTTGAATATTGAAGCTGTTTACACTGAGGTAACTCATTTAGTATCAAGTTAAATGAAAGCCTTTCTGGTATTCTGATTTTAATATGATCCAAACCTAGATGTGCATTGTGAAATGGATTATGGATTATCAAAATTTATCTATCTCACATTAGCATGGAGAAATAAATATATTTGCATAACTGCAAATATGTTTCCTTTGGATGGAGGTAATACCTGTAGAATCTCTTTCTGATTTTATATTCTCAGTTTTAAGTGTTCTTATGATTTACCTAACAAAGTTTAGACTATAGTTTAAAGATATCATATTTCAAGGAAAAATATGCATTATATTAAAAAAGCACAATTAAATACAAATTAAATATATAATTTTTAAGAAATTAAATGTTGTAGATTAACAAAGATATGGGACATATTCATAAAACTGCCAAATAAGACCAAAATTAGATTGCTTTTGACTTGGCCATAGATAAAGATAAAAATCTTTTAAGTGACAATAATCCCCAGAGTTAGCCTTATATGTATTTTGGGGACTTGAATTTTGTTTTTCTGCCTCTCTATTTTATGACAATGATATATGGATATTATTTTTGTAAAGGAGGTAGCTTATTACTGTTCCTTCTTCAGATCTTTCATAAACACATTTTATACCATTTAAATAGGTTGGATGGAAGCAGCCTCAATTATGTTTAAAGTATTGGGTCTTGTTCTAATTCTCATATTACAGGAAATTCTACTTCCCAACACCTCTGTTTGTTGATTCTTGGGTTGCTAATTATTAGATTATCCACAAGTTACTCTTAAACAGCCCTGTAATGCTATAAGTGTGCATACCATATAGCTATAGAAATATTTGTGTGTGCCACTGTTAAGGAGCTCTATTTTAACAAATAACAGAGGGAAATACTTCTAGATAAGAATGAGAGGTTATTATTATTTTTTGTGCTTTCTTCTTTCCTTTCCTTTATGCCTAAAACACTGAACTAACCTAGGAAATATTGCCCTTTAGAAATGAGGAGATATCTGTGGATCACCTGAAATGCAGTAGAAAATATCCCTTAAAAATGAGCATGGTATCAATTGTACTCTTCTTTCCATATGTTCTCTTTCCTCCTGTTCCCTTTAGGAAGCCTCAGCATGAACAGAGGAAAGAACAAGAGCCCAAAAGACCTCACATTAAAAAACCTCTGAACGCTTTCATGTTATACATGAAAGAGATGAGAGCAAATGTTGTAGCAGAATGTACTCTGAAAGAAAGCGCGGCCATCAACCAGATTCTCGGCAGAAGGGTATGAAAAAACATGTTTTTGCGTATATGCATATTGTGTGTTCAGTCTATAGCAGGGGTCTCCAACCTTGGCCACTTTAAGCGTGGCGGACTTCAACTCAGAGAATTCCCAAAGCAAAGCTGGCTGGGGAATTCTGGG
>AZIM01001363.1:95608-109253 GCA_000516915.1 Ophiophagus hannah | reverse complement strand
AACCGGTAGTAAAAAAAAATTTGAATCCCATCACTGGACCTGACCTTGACTAGGTGTTGACCTTGACTAGGTGCTGCATGATTCTGGGATGGGAACCAAAAGTCTAGAGATTTTCACAGGTGGGCAGCTATGTGAAGATCCTCCTTTATTCAGCAGGCAAAAGTAAAGAATATGCAGGTTAGTTCAGAATGAGCTCTAATCTTTTCTTGATATATGAAGGATAAATCAAAATATGTCACTAAACTAGAAACTGCCACTGTACAAATATCCCATTATAATGAAAGGCGATGAATACTTGCACTTGGTATTTCCCTTGCCAACAGCTGAGATATTGAGCACAGCACTTTTCCAAATATTTCTCTCTTCCCTTTTATTGTACATTTGATCCATATTTAATGGTCAAACTTGTTCCTTCTGTGCTGTTTTTTTAAGCCGTTATAAAGATCCCGTCCATATAGCTAATTAGGAGAGGTTAACTTCCTCCAGAAAAAAGAAGTAATCAGCTAAGGATAGTTGATGAACTATTCAGATAATATGTAATACAGGCATGTGGAACTTATATAAGGAAAAGATAAATCACAGTGATAAATAAAAAATTCTCCCAGGCTACAAAGGAATATATGGTGAGGCCAAGAGGTATTGAAGGCAATCAGCATTGGATCCTTTTGGGATGGTAGCAGGGAATTTAATTGCCACTGAGCCATACAAATCTGCTATACTTTTATTATTTTATTTTATTTGCACAAATTGAGATTTGTACTTTTGTAATAATTTTTAATAAGAAAGCATTATGTAATGGCAAGAATTAATTTAAATTTAAGATGGAATTTAGAACCCCAAAGCATAAAATGATGCATTCAACATAACGTACTTGTTAAAGGCTGAAACCGTTTTTTACCTCCTTTTTAGAAACCACAAGGAAATTGGTTTTGTTTCTTTAGAACAAGTTGTGAAAATGTCAGTAAGCATAAAAGGAGTAGCCTCTAGATGAGATGGGCAGCACATAAATCAAATGAATAACTACATAAGTTGTTTCCAGTAATTTAACTAAAATTACTGCTTTTTTTTCAAGCATCCCAAAGTCAGGTCTACTGAATTTCCTTAACTGAAAAACTAAATGAATACCCTGCTGTTATGAGTCAACACTAGGTTTAAACTAGTATGTTTTAGTATGCTTGTTCGCATTTATTTAATGAAGAAAGTAAAATCTCAAGAAGATGATGCTATATTATTTAATATATAAGATTGTAAAGAGAGCCTGGTTTTTCTTGTTTGTCTATAGTTGAGTGACATCTGCTGGAGGAATTGAGGAAATGAACTTAGGTTTAGAATCCTTTTGTTTTTCTGGTTCAATTTTTGCCACCAAAACAAACATTACTATTATAAAAGCTTTACTAACAATGCCAATTCTTTCCTAAGCTGGTGCTTTCCAAATATGTTGGAGGAAAGTTGTGAGATTCCAAATTGTGGATATATTATTCAGTATTGTCGACCTTGTACATGTTGCCCATACTGAAGTTGCACCAAAAATGGAGTGCAGGATCCAATATGAGTTGGTCACCAGAACACATAGAAACAGAAGTTTTCTGAGGGTTCCAGCATGAGTCCAAAAACTAGGAAGATTAAATCTCTGATCCCAGTGATGGACTCTGATTGGATCCTGCAACATTATTCTGGGACATTGCCTTCATTTGTGCAAAAATGGACTGTTAATTATTCTATACTTCTGGGGCAGGGGGGGAATGGAATCTACAGTTGGAGCAAAATGCTGTAGCCATAGTTGATGGATGCTTGGATCATTTGCCTTCCATAGCTGTGACAGATTCCAGACTTCTGAAAGACTATTATGACATTGGGTGAATTACACATTCATTTTCCAGCATAGACTGTTGTGGCCTTCTAGATGTTATAGAACTCCCAGTATTACTCACATCAGCCAAAGTAGTCAGGGTGATGTGGAGATTAAATGTACCAATTAACTGGAGGGACATGGGTTCTTAAATTGTCAGGAATATTGCCTTCAGGATTGTTATCAATTGAAATAATTTTCCCATTGCTACTCTCCTTATTGGCACTTGGATGCTGCTTCAAAAAGCAACTTCTATACAACTTTTGAATCTCTTTAATTTAAAAAAAAAAGGGGGGGAGTCTATCAAACTAATGTAATGGCACTATATAATTTAGCTCCATTATTAACATAAAAAGGAAATGAAAGATCTGCCTCTCTCAGAATTACCATGAAAAAAATGTGATGGTATCAGTAAAACTTTTGATTTGTGGCCCAGTCCATATTACAAGAGAATTGTCAGGACTGAAGGATCAGGATCATGCTCAGAGGATTTATTGCTCAAGCCTCCACACAAAAATGTAGTCAACTAACATACAAATACCAAATTGGCATCTGATTAGGATTAACAGAGTTCAAGAGGGATCGGACTTGAACCATTTCTGGGAGCATAACTATAGGCTGATGACTCACTTAACTCCGCCCTCCAGCTCTGCCTACTCTTCTCCTACATGAACACTGATACAGTACACAAGTAGAGGGGAAGGCTAAGAACCTCCTTAGGGGAGCACACAAGTAAGCAAGATGGAACAGGCTATGCCTCTGAATAAAGTAAATGTTAGAACTGCCAACAGATCAAAATATTTTACTTGAATTATTAGCTCCTTAATGAATTTGCTACATTGCATGTTAACGTGGGGTTTTTTTTGAGACGTTATTTCAATAAACACTGATTGCTTGTTATCACAAGAAAAAAATATAATATATAGCAGCACATCATTAATTATAATAGCCCAAGGTTTATCATTAAATTGCTGCTCCATCTAATTACAATTGCCCCTGCAAGGTTAACATTAAATTGATTTATTTTTAGGTTACTCCCAGGTAGCAGGGCTTTATTGTGCAGGCAACACTACAGTCACAGAATTATACTTGGGGTGCAGATGGTATGGTTTTTATTACCTTCCTGTGTTTTTCCACAAAATTTATTATGGAGGCAAAAAATTTTTAAATTTCATGAGTCTTCCTTATGAAAACAGCCTAGAGCTTGAAATTTAAGACCAAATAAAAGGATTTATTTCATTTATTTATTGCAATAAATTTATTATTTGTTACATCCAAAAAATGTACTGCATTTATTAGATGCATACTGTTATATATTGCTAAATTATTATGCTGACCTTAGATTTTTGAGTTCAGTTTTATATTTCATTGTAAAGTTCTCAAAGGAAACCAATGAAAAATACTGTAGCTTAGAAATTCATGGCAAAAAAAAATATTGGAAACTGACAATCCAACATAACTTAGATAACTGTTGTTTGTTTTTTTGAAATAATTTTTGCAAGTTATTTTGCAATATAGATTCTGTGAGGAATTATCTGTAAGATAAATTTGGAACACAAAGAGATTTGAAAGTAGAATTTTATATTAACCATACATTGTATTACGTACTTACTAAGTACACTGTAATTATTTCATGATAAAGACAACTGTAGAACAAATTGCTGGAGGAAATGTTGGAACCCAAGAGTCAAATGAATGATCATTTTCTCAGGTGGTTTGAATCATGAGATCCTGGCATGAGAGAGACTGGTTTTGATTCACTTTCCTGTCCCTTTTAGCTTGAGGTCATCCGTTAAAGTTATCCTTAATGTGTATATTTATTCGCAAATAAATCCAACCAAAACAACTTTTTTAAAAAAATATTCTTTTGTGTCAAATATATTTTTGCTTGCTCTAGCCCTTTTCAAATTGTACAGTATAGAAAAGGACAAAACCTTATTGGGAGTTTTTTGGGAGGTGAGGGGAGATTAAAATCCAGCCTCTGATCTCTGCATGCCACAAGTCTTCAATTATGCACTCTTCTTGCTGCCAAAATTTCACTGTTATCTTTCAACTGTGGAGTATTTAAAAAAAAAAAAGAAAAGAAAAACACCCAACAACTGAGGGAACAGTTCCTTACTTCTCTGCTCCAGTCACAGAACTGCACTTCAGCGCAAATGGCAGAGACGGCAGATCTAGTTTTGTGGCTGAGGCTCAAAGCTTCACATATGCTAAAATGTGACTCAGAGCGCTTTGCTTTGAAGCCTAACCACAGCCAGGGAGCTGTAATTGCTGTCTTTGATTGCACCGACTTCACTTGCGACTTCACTTGCGGGTTAGGCTTTGCTCGGGCTTGCCTGGGTTGGCCAAACTTCAGCTGCAGCCCTCCAGTGGAGTCTTAGATGTGGGAAGTCTTCCGTCTCTGTAGCACATACCTGTGGTTTCTTGAAAGGAATCCTGGCATGACCTGTTTCGTATCTGCTAGGAAACCCCATTATGTTCCTTTAAGGCTCCAATCGGTTTATCGGTAGGAAATGGAAGGATCTCCAATCATTGTTTTTTTAACTAGCAGTTACTGGAGGCAATGTTGTTGCTGCTATAATTTTTATTGGGTGAAGGACTTCAATTCACGGACGTAAGCAAGACCACTTTGTAGGCTGCAGAATTTACGTTTAAAGAAGTAAAGAAGCAGAAACGTACATTAAAAGTTGGCGGTACCCTCTTATAAAAATTAGCACTCGCATTTTCAGACATATGAAAATGGGATCCATTAGGAATAATGGTGACGCTTGGGGAAAAAATCACAGCTACTGTCAACGTCAATCCGATTTCTGAAAAGGGCAGGCTAGAGAAAGACTGGACCTTATTTTAATCTCCCCGCTTCAAAGAAAGGCTTCTGGGAAGAGAAAGGGTGTGGGTTGAGGGGACGGGAACCCATCTCAACAGAAGAGCATTTCATTTCCTACAGCAAGGAATAATTTCCCGGCTCTAACGGAGAATTGCTCTGAATTGCTCTGCTTGTGCCGTGAACTGCTGGCCTGGTGCCTGAAGGCTATTCCTCAACAGGAAACAGAATGTTTTAATGTAAGACTGAAAGGAAAACCTTCCCAGGAAGAGCAACCTGGACCAAACCTTTGAAAATCTGGGATGAAAAGGCCTAAAATAAATATAAATCTGCAGGGTGCTCTCTTTCCAGTGGTTTCTTTGCTTTTTTGCTTGGCCTCTTCTCTGTCCTCCTTGAAAAAGAAAATCCTTCATAGTTCCCTTTGATCCCCCTCCCCTCTTGGGCATTTTTTTTAAAGAAACTGATGAGGCTTTTTAAAATAGTTATAAGATAATTTTATGATGAAATTAGAATTAGGTGAGTCAGATCCACATCACTGCAGTTGAATGGGTGGTTTTCTTCTGCAGAGGATACTGGGGTCTGCTTTTTCAAAGGTTAGGAAGATTTAATGTGAAGAAATAGTAAAATAAAATAAAACCTCTGCAAAATAACCTCCTTGCATTGGACATACGTTTATATTCATTCATGGTGGTGAATGTGCACAAGGTAAATGGAACTGCAACCTTAAAAGCATGATTAGGTAATCGTTTGTGTCCCTGAACAGTTATTTTCCTGATATATTTATAGTAATGTGCTTCTCCACTTCCTTATCTGGCAGGCGTTTAGTAATCTAGAGTAAAAATGTAATGTGAATGGATACAGTAAACACATTCATGTTAACTCTGTAATATATGATATCCTAAAACTAAAGTGTTTTGGGTTGGGTTTGGGCACGAATTTGTAACTAAATTACTGACAATCCTATTTATGTAAAAACATCTGGCTATCCAATCTGGCAAAAGCATGATAGATCCTTGATATATTATTGGAGCCTTTCGTTGGGAGTATCATCCATCATGTTTTAATTGGGATTCCTGCATTGGGTAGATACTTGCATTTGATAGCCAAAATTATCCCTTCTAACTGTTCAGTGATTTGAAATGTTTTCTGGTGATCTGCATTTGGATCATGAACTAGAATTTACATCATTAGTATTTCTTAGGAGAGACTGAGTTTTTATTTTAAAAATTACATTCATTTAGAATCCAGTAGAGTGTGATATTAGTTCATAAAGTTTATAGAGGTTTACTTTTGAACCAACATTGTCTTCTATTGAATACCTTGTTAAACATCTGTATATTGTTAACGTTAAGCATTATACACAATGTATATTTGCTTTGGGATCCGAACACTTTTGTTTAGATCTTTGTATGTCAGATTGAATTCTAATTTGTTCATACATTGGAAGTTGTCATTGGACAGTATCTGGATGCAGCTTTCTCATCTTTTGTATAAAGCAGAGTAACTGCCTGGCCAATGTAACCAACGGTCAGGCAAGCTGACAGTTGCAGCCCAAAATGTAAGAAAGGAATCAGGTTGCTCTTTCCCAGCCTTCCTCATGTTGGACCCCCTTCAGATGCATGGATTTCAACTCTTTGAATTTCTAAGCCGGCATGATAATGTTTAGGTTTAAGGCAATGGTCACCACTGGTGGTCCATGGACTACTGGTGGTCCACGAGAAAATTTTGGTGGTCCACAGAAACATTATTTGCATTTTTTATATTGCACTAAATCAGGGGTCCTCAAACTATGCCCCCTAGGCCGGATATATACAATGAACATTTGTGTTGTGCAGTCTCCACCTTCGGGGTCTTTTTGTGAGGGTCGGAGGGGGGCAGAAATTCTGTCTTAGGGTCTGCTTCAGTACCCGGTGCAGGGCTTTGGGCGAAGGCTAGAGGGAAGTGCCACTGGTGGCAAAGAGCTGGAGAGCCTTGTTCTAGTGGGACTGCATCATGGCCAGGAATTGGCTGACCATCTCAGCCCGCTGAGCCTCCAGGTGCTGGTACCTGGCCTTGCACTCCCGCAGGTCTCCCTCTGCTTGGAAAGCCTATGCAGAGGCCAGCGAGGCGCCCCTTGACGTGACATCGAGTTGGCCATGCCCACCTAGTCACACAACCACCTAGCCATGCCCACCCAGCCGGTTATTAGGCAGATCGTATTAGTGGTCCATGGGATTTAAAATTATGAATTTAGTGGTCCCTGAGGTCTGAAAGGTTGGTGACCCTTGGTTTAAGGCAGGTGGTCCTCATCCTTTCTTGCTCTGCAGATCAGCAGCAGTGGTGGAGGTAGTGGGGAGAGAATGGTTGTGTGCATGCCCACCGCCTGTGCAAATGGAGCTTCATGTGCTCATCTATCGCTTGTGTGGCCCAGTTCCCAATGGGTTGCGGACTGATATCAGGCTGCAGACCAGAGGTGGGGACCCTGGTCTAAGATATCACCTACATAGTAAGAGTATAATTAAACCGAGGAATATTATACATAGTAAAGTACCTTGATGTACAATTCTAAAGAACGCTTACTGTATTTGTTCTCTGCAGGTGGGAAGCGACACACGTTCTCAACCTGCAAGACGAAGGCAGCGACATCAGGGCCTCTTCTTGAAATGGAAGCTTGTTAAAATCTCCATGGATGTCCTTCATGTAAACAGGCATATAAGGAGTATGTCTAAGGGTGTCAAGTTTTACCCTGGTGTCCCTGCTAAAGACATTGAACCATAAAGACAATCACTGCCACGTCCCTTCACCCTCACAGAATTCCGAGCCCAACTCAAAAAAGAAGAGCCAAGAGTAGCATTTCAGATGTTCCCTTTTTATCTCCACTCCGCCTTACACGCCTCCATTTGTATCTTCTATGTTGTCAGTGCTGAGTCAGCAACAAAATAGTTCAGCTGTATTAGTTTTGCTTTAGTCAAAAGAATGCTAGAAAGCAGCAGTGTTGGCTTCCATCTTGGCCATTCACACCGAAGGAACCAAAACGTAATTTCTTGAGGAAGACATTATCCGGTTTATTTAATGGTGCAAGAGGATGAATCTTGGTTTTCAGATTCTAAAAATATAAACTTGAATGCTTCTATATTTTAGTTATTGCCTTGGTGTACATTTTTATTGACTTTTGAGGTTTTTAAAGAAGCATTGAAATATCCCCGCCCTGATGTTTTCTTTTTAAGAAAAGGTTTTTAAATAATAGATTTCTTTTTCCTGTTGGAGAAGAACAAAGCATTTGGAGGATAAAGCCTTTTTGTTTTTGAATTAACTATTTGTAACAGATGAAATCATTGTATATGTACACTAAACATGTGATCCAGTTCATCTCTTTATATGTGTAAAAGCAACATACCTTATTGGATCTGATTTCGGTAAACTCTCCTCACATATCTGAATTTCCTTGGTTTTTTTAAAGCCCAGCACTTGGATTATTATTACTTCGAATGTTCTGTATTTGTATCTGTTTCTGTTAGCCTGTTTAGTGGGATTTTATGCCAGTTGTTGAAATGAACATTGATGTACCCAAGTTTTTTTTTTTTGTTTAAGGCCTAGCCTTTGCCAAAAAAAAATGGACAACCAATATATATTTTGTCATTCCAATTTGAGTTAACGTGCTGAGCATTTTTGTTGTTGTTTTCATGTTTTTTTAAAAATAAAGCTTTGTAATAAAACTACAAAATACTTATTTTGGGGGCTTGGTTAAAGTTAAGTTTGGTTCACTTTGTTTCATGTGGCAGCTTCTGTGGAACCAGATGAAGATAATTTGGTGGTGCGTCTGCTCTTGGAAAATATGTTATGTCCACATAGCAGGAAGAAAAAACATGCAATCCAAAGTTTTTATTGATGAAAATTATCCTGCTCCTCAACTGAAAGGAGCCCCCATGTCTGCTTATATGAGAAATAGACACACCTAAGGAAAAAAATGATGGAAGATTTAGAGTAAAACAACTCTGACACTAAACTTAATAATTCTTAAAAGGCCCGTGGTAACGGAGTAACTGAAGACTGCATTCTTTTTCACTCATGGAAAGACCGTGAACATTCTGCTAGATATGGTCTGTCTGCCTTTATGTCCTTGTTGTTTAAAATTGATCCAACTTATAAGTTCTGTTATATGTTGACCAGTTCTCTCTCATTAGGTAAGTTCCACTTTTAAATAATAAGTTAACCAGACTTCTAAGTTTCTCTTGCATATCACCAAGACCGCTGCTCTGAACAGTTTCCCTTTATGGCATTTACATATTAGCTATTTTTTTTAGGGGCCTTCTGGGAGATTATAGAGCAGTGTTGCTTATCCTTAGATCTATGGAGATTCTCAATCATGGTTGTGCCAAAGGGGCTTTTCCAAAAGGCATCTGGACTTTCTTGGTTTCTTCTTTGGAAATATTTCACTTCTCATTCAAGCAGCTTCTTCGGAACTGAAGGAGTTTCTTGGATAAGCAGCAAAATGTTTTCAATTTTACTGAAAACTTATATTCAAATTTATTCAATTTATTTTTTCTTTTTTCTTGTTGAACATCTGTGCACAGTACTGAAGACTTCAGGTTGTGACTTAACCTGACAACTCCACCAAGAGATTTAATCTTGATTTATCATTTCTTTAATATGAGCAACTTCCAAGTAGTTGAGCAATACACACTCTTGACCTTAGAAAAGAACATTGCATGGGATATATCTGGTCTTCAACTATACCCAACAGTAGAGCCCCATTCTCTAAACCAGGGGTGCCCAATCCCTGGGCCGCAGACTAGTACCTATCCACAGCCTGTTGGGAACTGGGCCATGCAAGTGTGTAAAATTTCATTTGCACATGTGAGGGAGTTAGGTTGTGAGCACAAAACTTTCCTTTCCCTGCTGCTGCTGCCCCCGCCACTTCTGCTGGTCCATGGAGCCAGAAAGATTGGGGACTGCTGCTCTGAACAGTTTCCCTTTATGGCATTGTATTCCTTGCAGTGTCCTGAATGTCCTCACTGCTTTCCTGTCTGCCATTCTACGCAAAAAAAAAAAAGGATCAAGAGAAATAAATGAAGCAATGTTCTAAGTTCCAACCAGTACTATTTTGAATGCATTTCATCCTAAAATCTAAGCAGCTAATAATATTTTACTTCAATAAATGATATTGCTACTTAACAAAATCCCAACACTAAGAGAATCATACAAATTCAGTACTTAGTATGTAAGCATCATGTCTTGTTTTTTATTTAAGTCAAGATTTTTTTCAAATTTAAATCCTCATTAAGATACTCCAAGGATTCTGATGGGCACACCAGAACTGAAGGCAGGTTCTCAACCATTAAGGGCAATGCTGTTGTTTTGTCCTATTACAGAACATCGTTAATTAGATTTATAAACTGCATTTTTCCCTGCAACTGGCAAAAATAGCTTTCCATCTTTCCTTTCCACCCACCCCAAAACACTCTGTGATTTTCCATGGCTGCGGATAGATACAACCTATTTCCTGTTGCTAGTTCATTGACTTAACCACTGCATCGTATTGATTTTTCAATGTCAAAACAGTTCCTGCAAGTTACCATTTAGTATTACATTTTAAGGTGGTCTATTTATATTTGTTTAACATGGAAGTTATCTTTTCTCCTGTTTTAAAAAAAACAGTCCCTCCTGCCTTCTTGCTGCTGTTCATATTCTGTAGCAAACTTGTGTTCTATGATGCAGACACAGACATGCAAATTGATTGATATACAAAGGCATAAAAAGAAAAAAAAAGAATATATGGTATATGTGCTGAATCTAGCTGTATACTAAAGGAGTATAATTTATTACTGAATAAAGTGCTGAAAAGGAAAATGTTAATTCATATTCTGCTTTCACACTGCCACCTACTGGGGGGGGAATCAAAGCAACTCTATATTTGAAGTATTTTATTCATATTAAAATTTCTACTAGTTGGATGGAGGATTATAAACCTGAGATGTGTTTAGATCCATGGTAGTTTTGAAAAAGGCACTTCAATGTGTAAAGCTCCCAATAAATCCCAGTGATTTAAAATAACATAAGGCTCCATTGTGGAAATAAATTGCTCAGCCTTTATAATCAAGATACAGCACTGACTGGTTTTTATGGCCCTGATTAAGCAGTATTACAAATACTGTATGGAAATGCTCAGCAGCTTTCCTTACGCGTGTCAGAAAAACAATGGCACATTGGAAAGTTCATTTGTATTTGTAAAATCCTTCACCAGTCTTCTTTCCAAGTTTCTTCTCCTCTACCAACTGATTTAGAAGCTGGCTTGGAGCAAAAAGAGGATTTTCTGGTTCCAATGAATGCCATCCTGATTAGAGAGAGGGAAAAACATACAGGCATTAACACCTCAATCTGATAACGTATCACAGATATTTATATTTTTTTCAAACCTTTTCATTCAAAACTAATTACATTTTTTAATAAAGCAATAAAGCTGGCTGCCATATTTGTACACAAAGCAACAAGAGAATTTCAGTTCAAATATTGCAACTTCTTTTAAAGAAGACTATTTTCTAGTTAAATTAACATTAAGGTAGTTAACTTAATCCTATAGACAACTTGGGAGGTCAAAATTACAGAGTGATTTTGGGGTAGGAATTGGATCATTAATCTCTTTTTCTGGGAATTTTACACATAACAAATCTCAGATTATTCATAATACTCTTTTAAAAATTGAAGAAGTGAATAAATATTCATAGCGTTCTCATGTTTTTATCTTCTGTTGTATTGGCCAGTCAAGCCTGGCTCTGGCCCTTGCTTTGGTTCCACAGTTATAGAAACAATATCAGAATAGTAAGCAGAGACAAACTGATCACATTTGTTGCTATTAGGGCACTGTGTGAAACATCACACATCAAAAACAAGTAATTTTTTATCCAGCGTGACTGTTTTTACGTTTTCAAACAGAATGATATACATACCATCCATAATGAATTTACTGGTATCTAAGCCGACATAGTCTAAGAGTTCAAATGGGCCCATAGGATAACCTGCCCCAAGTTTCATGGCAACATCAATATCTTCCTTTGATGCATCTCCTAGACAAAAAATTTGACAGTTGAATTGGCAGAGTTCTATCTCTCTTCTTTCATTTATTTTATTCATCCATCAAATTTATACAGCTGCCCATATCACTAAAAGTGACTCTGGTTGGTGAACAAGAATCAAGTTTATAGCACTAAGTAACACAACACAACTCCAAATCAAAATTATACTAAATCAGCAGTTTTGCAGAAGAGTGTTGACTAAGGCATTGCATGATTATATCACAAAGCCTCCAAAACCTGGTCCAGAGAAGCATCCAATATAGAAGCTTGTTACCCATAGTTCAAAATGGCTTTCCTTTGAGTATATTTACCTAGCTACCTAGCAGTGTCTCTAAGGAATAAGTCTCATGCACTGCAATGGCAAGAATAACAGTCACCAAGAAAGTGAGAATTACACAGAAACCCACTTCTAGTCTGGCATTCACTACATATACTAAATCATCCCAATGGCAACTACTACATGGCTGATCTACAAAACCAGATATACACATTTTTCCAGGTCTGACAGTTAAAGGCTTTGTCCTCTGAGTAATGGAGATGTATTAACCATATTTACTTTATCATAAGCATTTTTGTTCTTTTTTTTATGTTAACTTTCTCATATTTTACCAAATGTTGGCAGCATGTGGCCCACAAGTTTTCTACTTCAGTGAAGAAAATGTTCTCAGCAAAGTGAAATTTTGGAAAACAGCCTGTCAGAGCTTTTATCTATTCCACATTAAGCCATAAAACATTGCCAGTGTAATCTGACAATTAAAACATTATTTTAATTAGATGCTACCCTATTTCTTATAACAATCATTTGAATGTATGTGTTTCAATTCCCTCTTATAAAGTATTTAAAGTCAAAACAATAGCTGGATTCAAGCACTACCATTAAATGAAGTTCAATAAATTAAAAAGTTTCAAATCAGAAAATAAACCCATCCAGTTGTGCAAATGCAATCCAGTTGATTAAATTTGGAATGCAACGTTTTGTTGAAGTATTTTATATGGCAATATTTTCGAGAAAAAGTTCTTTATTCAAAACCAGTCCTTTGCTTAAAAAAGATCACTAATTTATTCTTATTCTGCCTTTGAGGAGTAATTAGCAATATTTGTTGATGGATAAGCAAGAAATACAGCTAATCTTGCTTCACAAGCTAAAAAACACTTATAAGATCTACAAAGGAAGCATTTAATATCTAAAATATATTTACAGGATCTTGATAATGGAAGTCTTTCATCTGTAAAGAGAGGAAAGGCTGCCTTCCAAACAAAATGTTTGAAATAATATTCTTAATAGCAGACAATCATAAAAGGGAGCTTAATCCTGAACAGTTACAGAGAGGAAAGTTCTCTTTAGCTCTTTATATAGCAGCCATGCTTGCTTTGAAGAACACACAGCTTACTTCAAGAGTTAACTGACTCTTAGGTTTGAAAGAAAAGGACAATAATTATCCTTATTATCCTGTATTTCCAGCAACACGGCAACAAGCAGCACACATCTTCCCCACCCTGACTGCTCTCCAGGTGTGTGGACTTCAGCTTGCATAATTCCACATGATCCACTCATTGCCATGCTGGTCACTGAAGGCCAAACATTTAGAGGGCACTAAACTTGCGCTAAAGTTGAGTAAAAAATCATCCAAAGTTAGGAATCCTCCCATTTTTCACAAAAGGCACTCCCCTTAAGGCAGTTTTGTGGTAATTTTGGAATCAAGTCATGGAGAGTCACCTTAAAAAAACTAAGACCTTTGTTCTATTCTAGTTTAAAAGGTAAAGGGTCCTCTTGCCCATACGTGCTAGTCGTTTCCAGCTCTAGGGGGCGGCGCTCATCTCGGTTACAAAGCCAAAGAGCCAGCGCTGTCCTAAGACATCTCCGTGGTCATGTGGCTGGCATGACTAAATCCCGAAGGCGCACGGAACGCTGTTACCTTC
>AZIM01001363.1:37491-50496 GCA_000516915.1 Ophiophagus hannah | reverse complement strand
TCTGGCCCTCCAAGGTAAAATACAATCCTGATGCAGCCCTCAATGAAATCGAGTTTGATACCCCTGTTCTATAGCAACTAGTATTCAGTGCATTCTTATAGTCTGCTAAATAAATGGACACGACCAATAGCCATTGGTCCTTTCTGTTTTAAAAGCAACCCATAGAAATAAATTGTGTCCTGTTACTTTGAATCCATAGGACATTAAGATGATTTATAGACCATGCACTCTTTTTTGCTTTGATCTCCATGATAATTGATTGTAATACATTATATCAATTGTTATTTTGCCCTATTCTGTGCAGCACTTTATTATAAATACATAAAAATTACTTACAACTATCTTCATGTTGTTTTCCTTCAATGACCTGTAGAATTAGGCAGAAAATTCTGCATAATATCCATTTTTAAGTTGCATTGACCAAATAATATTGATAATATTCCCAGTATAATTGCATATTAGATTCTCTAAAAGCAGTTTTTAAAAAATGTTATACTTTATTAAAGAAACACATACATACAGAATAAGATATTAACATTTAAAAGTAATTTTAAAATATATTAAAATATACTACCAATTACATTAAATTACAAATTTAGACCAGTTTAAAAATGAGATTTCCTAAAAGATTGTGAAAAATGCTAGTACTCATTATTTTCTTTGAAATGCTTCAACTTGAATATGTCAAGATTTCTTGATTTAGAATACTTGAATATATTAAGTTAAATAAGTTATATAGACGAGAATTCTTAGATTAAATATATAATGTTTTGATACCTAGATAATAACTAAAAAGTTATATACTTGTATTCAGCTGACAAATTCTGGCAAAGTCTGATTAGTTTCAACAGTTAAACCCCTATGCACAATTATGTGTCTTTTCATTTTAAGGCTCCCTTTTTTATAATATTGAAGATACTAAAATTGATTGTAATAGTTATCAATTGTTTTACTCTAGGTCTCTTCTGGACTTCACATAGTAAATAAAGCTACTACAATATTTACTCAATAGTTTGAAACAATATAATGGCCTGTTTTATAAAGTAAGTAATGTTTGTGTAAGTAATAATTTCAGTACCTAAGTCTGTGCATTGTAGTTACAGATTCTTAATACTTTTCATTCAAACATTTTAAAAAACGGTCTTAAGAATATAAAGTATTCATTTCCAAATATTTTTCTTATGCAATATAGACATAGTGACATAACACAAATACTACAGTAATATGTTGTGACTGTTTCCATCAACCCTCTCAAATCCTCTTAGAAAGATGGTACCAGTTCTCACGTAAGATCTGTGTCTTTTCTTTAGGATACTTAACAAATTAAGACAATTAATGGTCCTTCAAATTTTGTTCGACATCGGCTCTTAATCTCAATTTATAGCAAACCTTGCCAAATTCTATGGTCCTCAATTTACGCTTTCTGACTAACTTATTTTGAAGTAACTGGGCAATTCATGGAGCATTGATTCTATGTAAGCACAAAGATGCAGGGAAAAATACAGAATTGTAATCATGAGGATTAGCACCTAATCTTTTATAAACATGAATATGACATTTTGTATTTTTATTTGGTAAAACAATACCTCAAATAGCTCTGTGCAGTATAGACCAAAGTGTGTCCAAAGTCCTTTATATATCTAGGATGTGATTTAAAAAAAAACAGCAATTTTTAACATCTCTATTGATCTAAAAATGAAGAGTTATAGCACCTTCCAAGTACAGTTAAAATTGTATACATCATCTGCTAGTTGTCAAATGATTTTTAAAAATCTTATCTATGAAGCTATCAAGGCAGAATTTACACAAAGCTTCATCTAAATGTCTCTGTGTGTAAACATTTCCAGTGAAAGGATGGTAACTTCCCAGGATCTCAAGTAAAGGTCAAAAATCAAAGCCAAAATTGCTGGGGATTGTATTTAGTAGATAACTTACTAGAGCTATGGAAACCCATTTTCTTATTTTTATTTTTTTCTACAGGCATCTCCATTCAACTGAGGCTCTGGGAATTTGTAATACCAAAGATTTCCCCTTTTTTCAAAAGACTAAAGCAACTGCTGCTTTTAAATGTTAATATCTTGCTGTCCAGTGTTATTGTCCAGATCGAACAGTTTCTAAAGATTGGGGAGCCTTGGTTCTTAATAGAGTTATCCAGTTATTTACCACTGTTTCACTGGGAGTTGGGGTACATATTATTATTATTCCTCCATCCTATGCATTCTATTACTTAACATGATGGATAGTTCTTATAATATGCTAAATCATGGCTGTATATTCCATAGTGTGTTAAGCCACAATTGCAAATCTAGAGCAGATGTGCAAATCTTGTTTATATGTAAGCTATATATTTCTCCTTCTGAGAAACTTCCATAAGACATAAAATGATGAGTAGCAATGGCAAAAATACAACTACTACTACTAATAAATAAAAAATTTTAAAATGCAAAAATCACATTTTTTATTTGAGCCTTTAAGATCTACAACAGTGAATATATTAAAGCTGAAAGATACTGAACAGTATGGAAATCAATGCTTTCCATAGAAATCCTATAGTATATACATCTGGATTTAGTATTCAGCATATCCAAGATATTTACTGCAAGCTACCTGTTCGTTACAGGGTTACCAAGGGTAGGAACAAGAGCAGTAAACATAAATATATATGTACATATAATGGTAGAAACAGCTATGGCTTCTATTAAAATCTTTTAATAGCATGTGTGTATGGGTACAAAAACAAGCTCACTTAAGGCCATTCAAATCAGGCTTAACCTTGCTTAATATACTGAGCCTGGGTTGCACATTATTCTTCCTGAATTAGATTGCTATGAACACCTGAAAGCACCTGAATGAATAAGCACCTAAAATAGGACTATTTCAAAAATGCTGTCAGCAGCTCTTCACTAGTATCACAGATATTTAAAAAAACATACCTAACAAAATATGCTCAACCAAAACTACAGTCATATGGATAGCTGTCAAGTGACCCTTATTTGTTGAAAGAATAATCTTTAAAAAGAGGTAGAAACTACTAAAAGGATGAACTGCATCAGAAATTTTTTTTAAATGTGATAAACTCCCTTTTAAAAACTTTTCGCATATATATCACTATCTTTCTACATTGTTACCTATCTGTATCCACTTTTTAATATTTTCAAATTCCATTTCAGCTGGATTTAAGGTCTGCCTTTGGTTTGATTTCTAAATGTTTTAGTATAGTCCAGACTAAAATATTAACAATTATATTTTCTACTTCAATGCCTTGTGCTGTATGCTAACTTGCTCATTAAACTATCTTATCCTCCTATTGTATTGCAGCTATGATTAGTCATTTTCAAAACTTTCCTGTTATAACAAACAGCAAGTAACAGCAGAGATCAGGCCTTCACAAGCTGTGATCTTTTGACTGAGGCATCAGCTAGGTTTTCTTTTGTAGGGCAGTGGTGGGATTCAAAAATTTTTACTACCGGTTCTGTTGGCGTGGCTTTGTNGGCATGNATCCCCATTCCCACCCCACTCCTGGGGGAAAGTTACTGCAAAATCCCATTCCCTCCCGACCCCACTAACCTACTTCCCAGCTCTGTTCTCCTGTGCAGGGCAACAAAAGAAGACCCAGCCCAACAGCTGGGCCTCAGGAGGCAGAGAATACATGGGGGCNGGGCCAGTCAGAGGTGGTATTTGCCAGTTGTCTGAACTACTCAAAACTTCTGCTACCAGTTCTCCAGAACTGGNNNNAACCTGCTGAATACCACCTCTGAACCAAGGGTAAAAAAACCAAAATGGGTTGTCTAGGGAATCAAAGTATAAATAATTGTGTAATAAATAGGAAGCTCATTCAGAATCCGAAGCAGCACATACCAAAACACACCCAGATATATCTATATATAAGTATACACATACACACACATACATTTCTTAAAATTATTTTTTCGCATGGTTAACCATTGTCCAATGGATAATGTTTAAAATCCTTTCCTTCAGGCAGAGTATTTCTGTTTTTTAGACGACTAATTGACAAGATGGTACAAACCGGCATACTTAATGAAGAGTTTATTATAATCTGAAACAACTGAAGAACCATAGATTGTTTATCCCATCCCAGAGGATTCCTTCATAGCAGCTATTTCTGAACGTAACTATTTATGTGCTAAAGAAAAGGAATAGAAAGCGAGAGCTCAACATTTCTCATATTTAAATTTCTATTACTTTTTTTTAAAAAAAGATTTGATTTTCTGTTGTTTACATTTTGTTAGTGCTTAATAAACATCCAGTTGTCTGGGTTATTTAATTTGCTTAACAATACAGATTACATTCTTAATCTCCACCTTTTTCCTACCACTGGTAAAATAAAGTCCATGTTTGATAATATTTTGTGTCTTCTTTCTGTTTAATCTTCAGTGCAAGTCTGTCCATTTTTGCACTAACTAGCATCTTCTTAATTATATCTTCGTAATTTCTATTACTTTTTAAAGGTATCTTCAGGGGGATTTGTTTTTCTCTTTGTGCATTTTTTGAAACACAGCACTATATTAACCTTCAAGGCTAGATTTTCCCCTATTTTTTCTTTAAAATGATAGAATTGTCTTAAATTCACTGACAATTAATGAAGAGAGGGTTTGTTTGTTAATGATGTTTACTGATTGTATTTAAAATACTTGAATGGTGCTTAAATAGAGAAAATTGTTTTGGCTTAAGGTGAGGATGAAAGCTACTACACAATACATTTTTTCTTTCAAAATCATTGCCCATAAAACCATAGAGAACATATGCCTTATGTTCTCTAGATTGTTTTCAGCAGCAATTTCAAACGTATCTTTTTCATTGGAATGGTCTTTCTCTGAACCATTCTTTAACTGCCATATAATAAGACGAATTTATTTATTTATAAAATTTAGAGAAATGTTAATGATTGAGGATTTCCAATCTGTTTTGCCAATGAGAACGCTTCAAATTTTGACAGTGTATCGTGACTACAATGGCTGTGATGGGGGAACACTGACAGTTATAAAAATGACTCTCATTGAAGGAGGAGACATCTACAAGGAAATTATTAGTGTCCACACGTGGGACTCCAAGTTTAGGCCATGAACGATGTTCTCAGACTCAGTAGTCTGTTTCCACCTCAAACTTCTATATCAGTGGTTCTCAACCTTTACCATAGATCCCCTTTAAATGCCTTTTGTGGTCATGGATGATGACCACGGACCCCCAAGACTTAACTCAAGATCTAAATCACAGCATTTCTTCAAGCCTTCTTGTACCCCGTGATGACATAGTGCCCCCACCCAGGTGTCTGTGGACCAAGATTGAGAACCATTGTTCTATGTTCCAAAGGTGCTTTTTTCAGGAGGCAAACTGGACTGACTTCCTTGTTATTTCCTTTAAAGATGTTTCGCTTCTCATCCAAGANNNTTCTTCAGCTCTGACAAGATAGTGGGGAATAGAATGGACAGGATAGTTGAGAATGCTCCTTTGGGACAGCCATGACCTGGATGACTGAGAATCTCTACATACATTGTTCTATGTTAGTTTTAAAGAACCAAACACTTTAGGAAGCTGTTTAGATTGGTTTCTCCTGAATTATCACTAATTTTGAGTCTAATTATGGTAATTTTCCTGTAGAAGTAAGCTGTCTTCTATATTGTTACAGTACTTATTTTTGAAACATACATATTTTAGCCTAGTTTGAAAGGCACTTGATATAATAAAATGTCTCTTGAGGTGGTCTTTGAAAAATTGCCCATACATACATACATACACATAAACACCCCCCACACCCACATTGTGTTAATCAGGATAGAATTCACAGCCAGCATGTATTCTACATTCTGCCTCTGTGTGTTTGTGTGTGTGTGTGTGTGTGTGTGTGTGTAGCAAAGAGTTCTTCTGCATGCTTCAATCTTAATTTCATATTTTTCTGGACTCCAGCTATTAAGATAAAGCTAAAAACAAATTTTTCTGTATTTTAAGTTCTGAATTTGAATTTCTCATTGTGTTAGTGACACCTATGTTTTGACTAAAAGGTGTAGTTTTCCATGTGTCATAGATAACCTGAAAACAAGGGATTGGTTCTAGTGAAGAAAGCTAATCCATAATAATAAGGCATTTGACTTGAATATCACACTTTACTATCATTTATGATTAGATTATATTGTTTGCTATACCAGAATTTGTGATCTTCTGAAAATTAATTCTATATGACCTTGTATAACAATAGGTATGTTAATCTATGAAAACAAAAATTCAGAAGGAAACTGGTAGCACCTTTTCTAGTTAACAAATTTTAGTGAAAAACAAAAGCTTTCAGAAAATTTTCACCAAACTCCATCTATTGTTTTTAAATTTTCCTAATTTTTTTTTAAAAAATTGTAATTGATTTCCTTGTTATATAATTATAAACTTCAAAATATTATTTAAAAGTTATATTAATTAAAGCAAATGTGAATAGTGGTTTTCCGAACATTGCCTTTACTAAGACATTATAAAAGCATATCATAATATAGACAAATACAATCTATTTAATTGCTATGAGTTGTAATTTTAGTAGCATTGTTTGGTTTTTGAGCCAAACTGAACAAAAGTAGTGGGCCATATAAATTTTGTGTACATTAGCTTAATAAATACTTCACATGTTCCAAGCTACTAAGTTTATATTATAAAGAGAGACTTTGTTCAAACAAACAAACCTTAAAAACAAGAAGGTATCAGATTGGCCATGTGACCATTTAATAATAAATAGTGTTAGGTAATAGTGAAACAAAATATTCAGTGGAAAAACTTTAGCATAACAACTCAAATGCCAAAGAAAAGCAAAAATGATATTAATCAGTAAATGCATCATATCTACCTCAATGTTTTAGTGAATGCAATTTAAAAAAACATTGAAAAATTATTTTCACGACACCATTTAGATGACTCTAAAGCCAGGAAGTATGACTTGCTGTTCTTCTTGATCTTAAATGCTTATTTCAATTTGATATTTTTAATGCATTGTATTGTATGGTCATATGCATATGTATTTCAGTAACCATCACAACAGAATATTGACAATTCTACTGCTACTTTATGCAGAAGGCATTTTAATCCAGGAGAGGCTTTCATTAGCAAAATGATAATTGTTGTTTTCCCCTTTTCCCTGAAGGCTTCTGTATCACTCCCAAGCTGTTCTGAAGGGGAACTTAATGAACTAGGTTAAAACTAGGGAAAAAGCAAAAAAAAAAGAGGCCACTATCTTTATTAAGTGATATACTATCTTTTCAATTGTTGTCTGAAGGTTGGTCAATATTTGCTGTGATTTCAGGCTCTCCATATAATTCATCTATTGAGCATTAACTGTGAATGTTAATGTTCAAAAAATGTGTCCAGTACATCTACCGCAAAGTCATGCAAATTAATTGACCAATAGAAAATAAATAATCCTTTTGACATAGATATGTTATTTTAACAATAAATTAGTTTACGTCTTCTCTTTTAGGACATTGATGACATTAGTAGACATTATTTCTAGCTTACCATATCATCAGGTAAAATAGGTTTTATTTTCATATATAAAATTACCACATTAAAAAAAAGTTAAGAGAGGATAGCATATACTGGTAGATACAGTGGTGGCATTATGGGGTCATAGTATAATTCAGTCCCATAAAAAAATATAAAAGATCACGTTCTGTTCTGGTTTTACCAGTTATATGTAACAGGCCTTATATATGCACCAGTTGGATTTAACACCTCTGCCTGCCAATTTCTGTCACTCTCAGCTTGAGAGACCAGTATTGTGCCTTTTACCTTTTTTTTTTGTTTTTGCTCATCAAACTGCAGAAATCTGAAGCTGATATTTTGTTTCAGAGCTTCTGTGGGTGAATGATACTTAACAACAGATGGTGTGATGTGTACTTTGGCACCTCTTAATCTCATTAAGAAGCCAACATCCTGGCTCTTTTCTTCAGGAAGTATTATATTGGCACTGGAGTATCATCGAATGCCAATGTCTACTAATACTGAAGAGTGGGATGAAACTGTACAATATGACTATAAAAAAATACCAAGGGATAGCTATTATTTTCTAATGGCTACAAAAGTCTTTTCTCAGATCAATTGCACAGAATCTGTTCCACTTCTTCAATGAACAATCTAGTCATCTTGAGAGCTTTGGTTATAGCACAAGTGTTTTGGTAAAAAGGAAAAATAATATGCATGTTTTTGCCTTCATCTTCTTCAGGTGGATTTTTCATTGTCCTCTCCTGTTTTCTGCACACGGGAATATTTTTTGCAGGAAGACTTGAAACAACCAGGAGGCCATGTTATTGGCCATGAGAAACTGCAAGGAATTGAGCCTTGTACATTCTTCTCAAAGAAATTGAATATTGGATACCACCATGCTCGAGACAGAAAGTTAGTCTGTGATGATATTTTCAAGTTCTGTATTAAGAAAAAATTATTAAAATCATGTTTAAATTGCATTAAAAACAGAGTTACAGCCATCAAAAATATTATTTTCCTTAAACTGAAAGCACTGTCATTCTATCATCTGTTTGGTTAAAGATTGTTCAACATAATGAACTACTGTAAATTCATTCTTTTCTCACCTACTATTGGAAATTGCATTTTTGTGTAAAATTTTAAGGTCTTGCTTTAGTGAAAAAGGAATATTTAGCCCTATTTGTATTGCTACTTTCCTGTGAAGAGCTCAAAGAGCTACTTGCTTGATGCTTGGCATATATGAGCAACTGAGTTAGTTTCTTAATTTCATATATGTGGCTCCTGCTAATTACTTTATGCACTTTGGCTTATGGTTTAACCTATGCATATGGTTGAACACACACACACACACACACACACACACACACACACACATCTCAAGCCCAACATTTAAAATTCATGTTAATATTTAAACATGGCTGCTGCTTACCTTTTCATTAGCCATTGCGTGATACCACCAGAAGAGTCTAGTTGTGATAAAATAAGCAATGACAACATCTACAGTGTAATGCTCATGTCCTACCAGGATACAGATTATTCCAGCAACACTCATACACCAGCAAATCAAGTGATACCACCAAAAGTGACGAGGTGAATCTGTTAAAAAAATCATATAAAAATGGGCAATCATATTCTATTCTGGGGACTACAGTTCAAAATTAAGAGTTATATTCAAGAGTCTTGTCAGGTGATTGGAGAAGGACAAATGGTGTTGCTATCTTCAACACTGGGTAAAGGGAGACCTAAGTAATTATAGGCACAACCAAATATGTATATGTATATGCATAAATGTGTGTATATGCGCACACACACACACACAACTCTGAAATAGGTTTTAAACAGAATGTTGTCAGAATTTTGAAAAGAATCCATTGCTTGGCAGTAGCCAGCATGGTCTTATCAAGAAAAACATGCTAAAACAAGCTGATTTCCATTTTTGATAGAATGACCTGTTTAGCTATCCAGAAGAATGCCAAAAGATAAATTGTACATGATTTCAGGAATGTAATCAACAAGGTCTTCCATTAAAACCTAGTACAAATGTCAATGGACTAGTTAGATACAGAGCTGGCTGAACAAACTTATCTAACAGGTGTACATTAGTGAGTCAGGGTTAAGTGGTTTACTGCAGAGTTTTGTACTATTCAAAGCACAGTACTGGATGATAACATATATTTTAAATGACTCAAACATAGAGGTATAAAACCACTTTAAAGAACAGTATCAAGGTTCAAAAGGAGTATGACAAATTGTAACAACAGGTAGAAACCAGATGAGTCTGGTAACTGGGTAGGAAAAAACAAAGGTGTGAGCTTAGGATGGAAAGGACTACACCTGACAGTAGTATGCATGAAAAGGATCTACCACATACCAAAAAGGTGGACCACATACCGAACAAGTCAGCCTAGGATGAGTCAGCCTAGGATGTGATGCAATTGCAAAACAAAACAAAAGTGTGGGAGGGGATGGAATGGAATCCTAGGCTATATCATTAGAAGCTGGACTGAGAATGACTGGCCCAAAGTTAGTCAGGACTAGTCATAGACTTTTAAAGGAAGAATACAACACACAGTCTTCTGGTTTCTAGCCTGGTGCTGGCATTAAACATTTTTGTGAAAATATTTTTATTATTGAAAAAATGCAAATATTAAAACTTACATTCTTTGATAAATAGGTAAGTGAGTGTTAAGATTACAGTATGTCCACTGAATAGAAAATCTCCACATAAGATATGTGAGCCTGTTATAGACAGGCCACCTCCAGAAATTAGTTGCAGAATTCGATGAACTTTAGCTTGAGAATCACCATTTAGCTAGAATTAAGTAAAAAAAGAGGAGGAATCATTATATTAAAGGGTACATTTGACAGGATAAAACATTTCAACACAAATTAAAATTAAAATAATAAAATGCATAAAAATACACAAAATAACTTATAACATTTTATAATATCTATGTAAAAATCAGCAAAGAGGTTCACAACAATTAAAAGTCAATGGAGCATCATTAATTATTATACGAAGCAAACCACTTGGATCCTTGGCAGACAAGTTTCAGCCTGGGACACAGTGTAGAAACTGTACTGGTCATACTTGCTCTTAAAGGCCTTCAGTCCATAGCATCCTTCTCTGGTGGGCTAGAATAAGGGGAGGCACTGTCTTATAATGAATCTCCTCCTTTCTAAAAGATCAATTCCAGTTGGTAGGGAAGGGGTAATCTACTTGTAGACCTTTAATTTGTGTACTGTCTCAGAATTCTCTTTTCACTCCAGTTCTCATTAATAGTTACATAAAATTGCTGAGGGAGGCCATCAGTAGAGATTAAGCTTGGTGTCATCAGTAGGATGATAATACCTAGTTAGACATTTAAATTCTGGGATGCATCAGCAGTATGAAAATTCTGACCCAGATGTGCTTGTCAGAATAACTTAAGTTTATCAGCCTGTTGATCCCAGAGAAATATTATTTTTCACTCTGAACTGAATTTTGTTTCCCTGTTCAAAAGCAATTCATAAGTTGGTGCTCCTCTTAATTCAGAGTTTCTTCTCACTAAGCAGATGGCACCTGTGGTTAAGACAGCTTTTGTACAGCTACATTTTGTGCATCAATTGTGGCTACTCATGGATCAAGACTCACAGTCACTCATGCCCTAGTCACTTGGTATTTGAAATACTGAAATGAACTGTCCCTGAAGAACATTTAGAAGCTGCATCTGGTACATAAAATGGCATCCTAGACTGTGATGGGTTTTTCCTGATTTACCTGAGTACTGGCTGACAATTAGCTTTCACGTGCGATTCAAAGTGCTGGTTGTCACCTTTAAGGCTCAATATGGCTCTGGCCCTAGTTATCTAAGACTGCCTTCTCCTATATTCATTTGTCAATCTGATCAGATCTAATATGGTCAACTCCCTCCTGGTTATTATCTTTATGAAATGGCCATCTGAGGTGGCCTTGGAAGCTGGCTGATAGCTTTCCCCCTTTTCCTTGAAACTCCCTCCAAGTGGACATTTCAAGGCCTCACTATCCCCCCTGAGCTGTCAAAATGATTTGTGAGCACATGGCTTTCGCTTTCTCATTTTTTAATATTTTGATTTTGCCATTAAAAAAATGTGTATGGAGGTGTCAGGTCTTTCCTGAAAGTCTTCCAGATTGGAAAGCATACAAATGAAATAGTATAATGATATCTATGAAACTATAACAATTACATGCTAATATATTTACCTTTGGAGCACACTGAAAATGCATTCCAGGTACAGGTAAAGTGGTGACATACATGGTAATGCACCGATAGAGGTACAAAGTTCCCAATATAAAAAAGAACCTTCGTCCTACTATTGATCTGAAATATATATAAACACAAATATACTGAGGTAAGAATTCTGAGGTATAATGCTAGCAGTATACCACATGCCTATGAAAAAGGGTTATTACAATAGCAGTTATAACAAAGTGGAATAAAAATTATAAAAAAAAATATGAAGAACCACTTCCTGCTCCAAAGTTACATTTGATTATATTAGTTTCAGAAGCGTGAGAAAAAAAATCTACAATAGTACCTTTCTTCTATATTTAGCTGGTAGCTATGAAAATCATAACATTGGACCTGTTTTGCACAACACAACCTTAGACATTACAGTAAAATAAAATGACATCTGAGAATTTCATGGTAGAATTTTGGATTGTCAAAAGTTAGCAGCATGCATACTTAGCATAGGCTTAGCTTTTAAATAATACAAAAAAAGAAAAACCTACCAGTCCTACATTTATAATTTTCTACTCTACTTTAATGGAGCAAGTCCCTGAATGAGCTATTTCAATGGTATTATGAGGTACCCTACCTCCCCAAAATATTGAAATGAGAACCAGATCACCTTGCTTGAACCAATGAATTTGTTGGATAGGGTGAAGCAGGGAAGTATTTTCATTTAGGGACCGTGACATAAGCATGCATGAACTATGAATTATCTTCACTTTCTTTAAAGGTAACAGTATAATGCTACTAAAAACTATACAGCATCAAGTTCTACTGTAGTCTGTCAACACAGCTGAAATCACATTTAGTTAATTCAAATAATTTGTACTCTTATAAGAATTCAACTTACATAAAAGCCATTCCAGATTCTATTATTAATATATATCTTAATGTGGAAACAAGACTTATTTACAATATATCGCTCAGCAATATTTTTTTATTTCTAAACATATACTTGCATACATATCCATAATGTTGTTCTCTCCCAGGGTAGTAAGCAAGTTATGCAAAATGCAGAATGAAAGTAAGAAACATTAAAGCAAAGAAATTATAGGCATGAGATAAGGAAAAGAAATATAGATAAATCCATTCAACAACTATTAATTAAGGGATGAGGTGCCTCAGTGGCTAAGACACTGAGCTTGTCTATCAGAAAGGTCGGCAGTTCGGCGGTTTGAATCCCTAGCATCCTGTAATGGAGTGAGCTCCCGTTTCTTGTCCCAGCTTCTGTCAAACTAGCAGTTCGAAAGCATATAAAAATGCAAGTAGAAAA
>AZIM01001363.1:9458-19895 GCA_000516915.1 Ophiophagus hannah | reverse complement strand
CCACACCACGCCCACCAAGCCATGCTCACAGAACCAGTAGTAAATTTTTTTGAATCCCACCACTGAGTAAAACATTAGAGATTATACATAGTTTATACTGATTTATTCAACTTTTGGGGGATTAAAATATATCAAATAAATACAGTCCAAGAAAAATTAAAGAAAAATCATTCCTTTTCCTACTGACCTTGTATTAGATGCCATTTCTTCTGAATCCTATATTCATATTAATATTAAATGCCCCAGCTTCACAGTTTCCCTTAAGGTATATATACTCAGGAGTGGTCTGAGGTAATTCAGTTGGAATTGATTATGATGTCATCAGAATTCAGATGTACGGAATTTTTTATGTAGAACTATTGTTGAGTTGGCTAGTCTGCTAGCAATTTAAAAAGTATTATAAATAAATATTTCCTACCATTTATATTATTAATACGCTCTATTTGATTTTTGCCAAAAATATTTCACAATACCAACTATGCCCTTTTTTAGCCTTTGTTCCTTGAATTTTTCATAGTAACACTAAACCAGGTGGAAAAATAAAGCTTTTGAAATTTTAGCTCTTCCCTTATATGTCACTGTTCAAAACTGCAGTTTATTGCAGAATAGAACTGATTCAATTTAAGAAGCAGATTATTTCTATATAGAGGACCCTAAGTTTAGTTCTGAACTTTCTAAAGTATTTCTGAAATTCTAAGGAGCCACTACGAAATCACTATAAATACTTCATATGAGATGAACAGTATGTAAATTTGATTAATAAATTAAATAAACATTGAATTTGGGATAATTTAGTTTTATTATGAAAATATTCTTACTATTAGTATTATCTATGTATCTTGGCACGAAGTACCATTCATAATTTACATGTAATATTAAACCACAATTCAACTTTATGTAGAAAAGTAGGGTATATAGGCTACTTAGAATCATTCAATTGGAGCAGCAAATAAACCCTGGAAAGAACATACTATTTTAAATAAGATTTTCAGTAAAATCTGTTGGACTAAAATAATTTTAAAAATTCTTTCCTTACACAATACTTTGGCTACTTGCAACCTTTTCAAGAATTTTCCTGAATATAAGGAATATGTATTTAAATACAAATTTGTATTGATTTCTATCCACTGGTAAGTATCTATTTACAAAATTCAAGACATGCAACCATTGCCATTTAAGTGACTCACATTCCGACCTCAGAAGGATGGAAGCCTGAGTCAACCTTGAGCCTGGTGAGATTGCAGGCAGCCAGCAGCATTGCATTCTATCTACTGTGCCACCATTCTATTCAGATTGCAATGCAGGCTAACATATACACTATACTCCCATGAGACAACTTCCCTAAAGTTAAATCCTTCCATCTGAAGTAGGAAAAATGATGCACTCCTGGATATTTAAAAATAACATGGCTAGGGGAAAGTATTTAGCTCAGGGAGTAAAAATTAGTAATTAAAATAATGTTTCTGCTGGATCTTGAATCAGCAACATTTGCTTTGTAATGCAAGTATTATAATCCTTCTGGCTACTACAGCTTTCATAGCAAAGGACTTGCAAAAATGGTAAAGAGTATTTCTAAAATAAAGCAGGAAAATTTGCCTAAGGTTGTATTTAAAATTAAATACAATGAATTCAAGGCAATGTCATCTATTGTTGCTCTCTAAAAATGGTTATTGGTCCATTCTGCAACAGGACAACTGCCCACTTCAGATAAATCTTGAGGGAATATGCCTGAAGGAATATCAGCCTTTAATAAAACTGATGGAGAAGATGCTCCAAAAGATATTAAGATATGAGGAATACATGAATTAATTCAATAACTCCTATATCTGGGCAATTGAACTCAATGGTCTTATATATTAACTAAAAGATAGCAATTTCTAAACAACTGTACAAAATAATTACATCATAATGTATGTGCTTTTTTTTAAGGTGCCAAAGAACTATCCTATTTCTATTTTCAAATAAATGGTTGTAACCCAAGTAATTTACTATGGCTCTTGCCAATGATTTTCCTCAGTTCCAATGAAACACATTGCCTTTCAAGAACTCCTATATTCGATTAGGGAGGCTAATAGGATGTTCTATAAAGCTTAATAGTTATTGAAATATTACTTCAGAGAAAACAACACAGTTCCAAAACTGTCTTTCATTTTCATTAGTAACAAACATTTGAAAATGTTATTCTGCCTGTAACTGAATTTCTTTGCATTGATCTAAATGGATGGTTTATCACATCTTCTGTGAACCCAACCAATATAGTCTGTAACCCATGGTTTATAAATTAAGATGGCATGTCAACACAACCAAGTTTGGATTTCACATTTTTTCCCCTATCAGCCCTGCTAACACTGATTGTAAATGCCAGGAATTAGACCACAGATGGACTATGTACAAAATATATGTATATTCTAGTCACTGTGTTATACTTTAATTGTATTTAAAACTAAGGGAAATTGCAGGGGATGAAAGAAAATCAAGATGATGGCTGAAATCTTGCAGTTGCAGCTATCTAGACTGTTTTCACAATTCTCTAACCCTGTTTGACAATCTCATTAATACACTTTCTCAAAAAGGTTTTACTTCTTGAAAATGGTAATTTACATAGTTCAATACAAGATAGTGATATATACTGCACTGAATATAGGGACACAGGTTCTAGTCCAATCTTACCCTTGGTAAATCCAATAAGTGACTTTGGATCAGCTGTTTTCTCTCAGGCCAACCTATCTCACAGAGTCATTGTTATAGGGAAAAATATACTTTTATTCAAGAATTTTAGCTCTAAAAGTACAAAAAAAATATATTACTTGTATTGTACCCTTTCTTTTTTGTTTATGTTGATCAATCATCAAATTTAATAAAATCTACGGGGAAACTAGGTATAAATGGACACAAATAAATATGCATTTGCCTCTTTTCTGTTTTATGTCTACTCATAGGTATGTGTACATGTACAGGGATGATTTTCACGCTTAAGTATATTTTAAAACAATCCCTTTTCCTGAACACCTGAAGTTCCAGTAAAACCAATTATATTGTATGCAGTTCATTTAACTAAGTTTCAGAAATCTACTCTTAATAACCAGTTCTACTGAATCTGCCCATAATTTTAAATCCAAAGAGATTCAGTGGATTTATTCCAAGGTAAATGCATATATATTTATATCCTCAAAGATAATATACCAATAATCTGGTTACAATGTAGGCGACTGAATGAACAATATTAGACATTTTAACTAATATTTGACTTACAGAAAAAGATAACTGCAATTTAATTGCTTATCTTTATTTATTACTGTTGCAGTGTTTCATGTGGAGCTAACTTAGTAGACCACCTGGAAGCTGCAGTGATCCAAAACACAATGAAATAGGTAGTTGTGGGTACACCACATATAACACCTATTTCACACGGTGCATTGGTTTTTAGTAGCCTACCTGGTACAATTCAAGATGCTGGTTATCAGCTATACAGCAATTCATGGCATAGGGTCAGATTATTTATGGGACCATCTACCTCCAAATGATTGACTGATCCACCATATCTAGCACAGTAGGCGTATTATGAGTCCTATTCAGATAGACACTAGCATTAGTGGAACTAATCTTATTAGAAAAAGGGATAATATTAATCAGAAGCCAAGTACTAACATTTATATCTCTACCTTCACCATGCCTGCCTCCAACACTATTTCAGCATTTAAAATATAACAAGATACATAATGAAGAGTTTTTAGAAACTGTACAAGTTTCCAGGAAGAAATCAGAAAAAGAGTCCAAATGTACTCCATATGGAAGTTGTGCCATAGATAGGCAGCCACCATTTACATTTTGCAACCAAAGAGCTGGTTTCAATTCAACAAACAATCCAATTGTCCTAAATATGAGATCAAAATGCAAATCAGTTAGTCACTGGCAACCATCCACTTCAAAATATTCCACAAGGAAATATTTTTATACTAAAACATTAAATCATGGATGATATGGTAACACTATTCCAATTTTTCTTTATGGCTTCTCCTTTTAGCATAAGTTCAGGAAGACCTGGCTCTGCTGATTGCCCTGGGAATTCAATGGAGGAGTACTACATGAGAGATGGCTATTAGACTGACCCCACCTCCCCTTCTCTGTGCATCCTACTGCCCCCCGCCATCTTTTAATTCATATTGCTATACTTTCATTATTTCCAATGTTTTATTGTTTTACTATAATGTTTACATATTTTTAATTAAACATTCTAATGTAAGCTGCCCAGAGATTGGTGACAAATAAATGTAATAATAAATGTCGCCTCTCTCCAAACTTTTCTCAGCTTTATATGTCCTAAACATCTGACTTTTTGAAAATCTCCCAAATATTTATTTCCAAAATGTCTGCCTTATTAAGGAATAAAGTAGGAAATTCAGATTAAGACTTCCTGGCTTTAGATCTTTTTACTTGCAAAAAAGACAATAGAGAGAAACTGAGAACATACTTATGAATTCTTGATGAATCAGATTTCAAAAGAATTTCAGTGGATCATGAACGAAGCCACTGATTTTTTACTATTTTAAGTAAAAAAGTTGTTTTTATCAAATCCAAAAGCTTTTTCTGTGCATATAAATAAGTAACATTTATTAAATGTAAATTCTACAATAAGTTGCAGTCAGCACAATTCTTTCAGATCTATTAGTGAAATAAGGGCCGGCCTGCCTGCCTGCCTTTCCCCTCACACATACTCCTCACTTAACAATCATAATTGGGAGTGGTATAACTCTATTGCTAAACATCAATTGTATAAGCAAAAACTCATGCCGTTATGCTGATTTATGAGTAGCAAGTCCAGTTACAATCTTTAAGAGAATAATGTGTGATTCTTAAGCACAATATCACATGACTGTGACTTGAGACTTGCCGGCTTCCCCATTGACTTCATTTGTTGGAAGCTAGCAGAGAAGATCGTAAATGGTGATCATGTGACCATGAGATGATTCAACCATAATTGTACACCAGTTGCCAAGCACCCAAATCGCAATTGTATGACCATGGGGATGCTGTGATGGACAGAACTTCAAGGACCAGTGCTGTCATTCAGTGCTGTTGTAACTGAATAGTCGCAGATATATTATTATATTCTTTAAAGTCTCAAGGCCAAGGAATGTTTCGTTATTCCCCAAATTACCAAACACATATTAATAAACAGATATTAACAAAATTCTAACAACTATCTTACTTTTAGTCTTTAAATCATACAAGATAACCATACAATCTTTATATGGAAAAAAAGGAAAGGATAGAATGTTGTAATGTTATTTATAAACAGCAAAGTTTAAGTTGTTCAGCATGATATCTGCACTCAGTCATTAGGATTTAGTATCATTAAGTGCAAATCAGGATATTATGGCTTGCTTAACAAATCATGCATACAAATCCTCACTTTGTATCATGTTTAAACTCATTCATCATTAATCTAAACTGATCAACAGACCTTGAGTCCAATAATTACTTTTGCCTGGAAGAATAAAACATTTGTGTATTTGTAAATTTATTCTAAAAATAATCCTGATCCTTAAAACTATACTTCACTATTCTTTTACAGCATTACCTGTGCTCTATTGGAGTGCCTAGTTCATACTTTTAAAACTAGAGCTCCCCATGTCTTTTCATGAATTCTTTTCATGACTTATTTTCCAACAGAAATTAGTTTGCACTGTATATTCAGAGAGAAAGGTTTAGACCTGAGAAAACGTCTCTGAAGTAAAAAGGCAGACATATGCGAAAAAATGAGCTACAAAATTGTAAAATCAGATGCCTTAATTGTAAATAGGGGGGCTTCCTCAAATATAAACATAGAATTGCTTTCCATCTGATTTTATACATATTCAGAGGTTCCCTGAGTTCAATAGTAAGCTTGAAAATGATTCCGGCCTAAGACTCAGTTTGCAGTTAAACAGCAATGGACAATATAGTTAAATAGCTTTCTGAACAGATGCAGCTCTGAGGAAACAGTAGTTTATCTGTGTTGCAGAAACTTTCTTATCAATGCCTGTTTCAGTTCCTAAATAAATTGCAGAGCATCTGCTAGGACAGTACTGTCTGTGATTCTTAATGTCTTTTGAAATAATCTGGGACAGTAGTGTCCATGGTACAATAATCCTCCTAACAGGCTGGGATCTTAAAGACAGCAGCATCTCTGTTAAGAGTCATCCTCCAAGTCATCCTCCCAGCATCTGCTTAGCATACAGCAGCACTGTATCCATATTAAAATGAAGTGTCATGTATTCCACATTTATATAGTGTTCACAAATATCTGTATTTACTACATAACTATCTACTTAAACCAGAAAGCTTTTCTATAAATAATCTTCAAATAAAATCAATAAAATAAAATAAAATAAAGGCCTATTAAGAAATTGAAGTGTAGCTGAAAACATAAATCAGTTTAAAGAAAATAAAGCTTGATTTTAAGACATTAGTATTTCTACAGTCAAATAATACTTAAGCAACTATATAATTAGAGTATAGGAATACACTCAGAAATATAGTATGAAGGGGGAATTTCTTTTAAAACTATAATATAGCTCATGAATACTTCCAATCCAGCGAATTAAAGCCCACCAGATTAGCAAATTCTTTTGTTTATTGTATGGCATATACAGAGGTCATGCAATCACTGATATACAAATTTAAATAAAGTGTCAACACACATATATACATAAGCATACACACACACACACACACACACATTAAACCCATTATTAAGTGATGTAGTGCAGCATCATGTGACTTTACCGCTTAGCCACCCTCACTGCCTTGCACCTCAAGACTTCTGTCATCTTTCACCATCTTCTTTGTCTCGCTACTGATAAAATATGCCTAACCTGGCCTTTTGCAAGGCAGCTGCTGGCCACATGAGGCCATCTTCCCCCAAAGGAAATTGCTGCAAGCAACTTAGGAAAGTAAGCCTTATGTGGCCAGCAGTTGCCTCACAAAGGGCCAGGGCAGGGATGCCTCATCAGCAGTTGGAGCAAGACAATAGTGAAAATCATCTAGGGCAGCAAGGGCCACAGTATGCAGGGAGCCAAAAGGTCATGTAAACAGGGGACAGTTAGGCCAATAGAGCCTGCGCAGTCATAAGTGTGAGCGGGCTGCCAAGTGCCTGAATTTTGATCATGTTACTGCAGGGGTACTATAACGGTCATAGCTTTTGGGACTGGTCATTACTCCCTTCAGCACTGCCATTACTTCAAATGATCTTTGAACAAGTGATGGTAAATTGAGACTACCTGCAGTTCTTGGATGGAAGAACATCAAGATACAAGAGGGCAGGCAAACTGAAAAACATCTAAGATGGTAACAAACCACTTCTATATTGTTGCCAGGAAAAAAAAAATTGTGGCTCTGTCCATGTAATTACTAGTTGAGCTCAACTTGACATTTATTCTAATTATAAAATAGTTATTTTTGTAAATTTGTTGTTTCCTCGCTTTATATCAGTGAAGAGGACATTATAATAAATATCTTTTTTATGAACAAACTGTTATCAAGTTTATCTCTGATATATTAAAATCCAGAGCATCAGATGGTGGCTTACAATCTACAAATACAACTCTGGTGATTTACAAAAGATTAGCAAGATTTCTTAAAAATAATCAAGCTGTTTATTCTATTTCCCACTAAATAAGGAACTAAGTGAGAATGCTTGATGGATAATGAGGAAGTATTTGCATGAAAAAAACATTTCTGCACTTGGTTGTGATACTAAATACACATTCCTGGACTGAGAATTTTTGAGTGTTTGGTTATTTATTATTTGCCTAAAATCCATTTATCTGAGCTACTCTTTTGCATCTTGTTTCTACTTAGATGTCAGAATTCTTGGCAGAAAAGATGACCTTTTTCTTTATACTTCACACTTTCATTAGATGCTGAAATAAATGAGTTTTAAAACTGTTAAAACTGTCAAGAAAAACAAATAGTATTGCTAAAGAATGAACACAATACTATTTAACAATTACAGTGAAGTTTAGAATCAATTTTTGTGTTTTCAGAAAGTGATCCCATGCCAGAAACAATCACATGAAGCCTTAATTGATTTGATTTCATGTATCAGCAGTTTTCTGCTGGCAATAGTTAATGAGTTATTCCTTAGGTAATTCATCTACTTTCTCTTTTTCCTGAATATATATTTTTAAGGGGGGAAAGGGGAACCTACGTAAATTTGGCATCACTAACTATGCTTCCATTCTTTCTGAGCAGTTGGTGCTGGCAGAACTAAAGTATTAGAGTGTCTACTTGGCCGCTGTATTCAAACCACTTATCCAGGAACATATCCATTTTTGTAACTATGATTGCTTTCAGTGGTTACACCTTTATGGGCTTCTTCTCATGTTACCCTTTCATATACGTCAGATGACTTGTTTACATTGAGCCATGAATTTTGAAATGTGAATCAAATGTGCTTCTTTTTTCGCCTAAAAAAATGAGAACCCACAGAATGCATTAAGAAGAGAAAGGAAGGAGTTTTTCTCCCAATCTGAATTCCTCTTGTTTTCCTTGGCCTACTTCAGAAGATTTCCCAAACCTCCTCAGAAGATTTGAAGACATGAGGAAAAGTATTTTGATCTCTGTGTTTCTAGTGATGAAAAGGACATAATTGGATCCTACTTCCGCAACTGATTAGTTTTAAATTTCCTACTATAAAAATATTTTAGAAAATAGTGGGTTGGATATCTTCACCTCTGCTCATAAAAGGTTGCTATATGTTTGTTTCTGCAGGATCTTTAGAATGAAATCTAAAGATATTTATACTTTGACAAACATTACAATTGTTACTGAATCTATTTCACAAACCAAATGCCATATTTTTATATCATGCAATTAAATGGTTAAATTAAAATATAATGACTAGAAGCATTAACAACATTGCACTTAATTGTTACAAACATATAACCACTATAGAAACTTTGTAGACTGGAACATCTATATCCACAAAGTAAGTTCAGAGTAAGGCAACAATAGTGCATCATTTGCATTATCAGCTATTTTAAAATATTTAAATGAGGTTAACAAAAGAATTTAACAGCCAAAGTTAAACATAAGTTAAACATCAGGAACATACTGTCCAAACTATTGGTTTTTTAAAAATGCTATTTTCTGGGACTAGCCTGATAACACTTCAAGGTACACACAATCAAAGTAACAGGAAACCTATTTGCTTTTAGATATTTATCTATTATTTTAGTGTTCTTCCTCATACAGCTGGTTTTATCACACAGGCTGGAATTCTCCAGCCATTCCAAAGTACCATTTATTGACTTTCACAGAATGAATTATCTACAGGTTCCTTTCTCAGATGCACACTATAGTACACTAGTACATGTACTTGGAAAGTTGACTTCAGGCAAATAACATTTATCAAAAACCCATTGTCTGTGCTTTCCAGGTGTCTATCAAGTCAAATCAATCTACAGAAAATTCTAACAACTAGTGTTTTCAATTATGTTTTTTCTAAGATGAAAATATAGTCATTTGTTTTTATTCTAGGGACACATGGTTATTTTCTAGGACCATTATATATTCCAAATATGTCCATTATATAAAAAACCACGGGAATATGACAAACATTGCTATTAGTGCTTATATTTTAACAAACTAAAAATCAATGCTCACAATCACTATTTCCTATTGTCCCTTTACCATTAAAATATACAAATTCTTCATTAGCTAAAATTTTGAAAATAAATGGAGTGTTAAGATATGTCTTAGAACTGAATTAGTTCATAATAAATGAACAATTCTACCTATAAGAGATGTTTCCAAAGGAAATGTCTACATTTAACTTTTTCTAATATTTTGTACCAATAACATCAAAACAAGAAGTTTCTGGCTGTAGATAACAGTTTTGGAAGTTCGTTAATGAAAACATACTTGACAGTACTTCACAACTTTTAACCTAGACAGCAAATTGTAAAAAAAAGTCTGAAGGTCTTCTTATATTGTACATTACTGCAGAAAAATCTGTTATAAACCTGCTCTCTGCCAATAACCTAAGAATTGCTCTTTGACTTTTTATTTAAAGGGAAAACACACTGAGGAATTGAAACATCATTTTTTCCTTATCCAGAACTAAACCTCTGGTTGACACATCAAGTTCTTGAACTTACCTCTTTTTTTTCCTTTTTCTTATTAACGAAGGCAATAGTCTCCGAACAGGCACTCAAAGCCTTCCAACACCCAGCATGAACTAGTTCTATTTAGAGCTTCCAGGCTCTTTAGTACTTGCCGCTCCTTCTGGCTACAAACAGGGACACTCCTTTCTCTGGGCTAATAGCCGCAAGGAGAAACAGCTAGAAGAAAGTTTGCCCACCCTCTGTCTTCCGCTCCCACTTTTCATCCCTCTCGTCACTTCTAGTCGGCGCACCTTTCCCCTCCCCGCCTCTGGGGAATGCCGTATGGAAC
>AZIM01001362.1:221891-238560 GCA_000516915.1 Ophiophagus hannah | reverse complement strand
ACTGTTGTAAGTTGAGGACTATCTGTACACCTTCAATACAAAGGTAAGGAAGACTAAAAGAGAATGCAGGGGAAAGGGGAAAATATGCATTATTTCAAATATTTCCAAAGGTTGAGTTGTGGCAACTGGACTTATTTTCTTGTTAGTCTGAGACATTTTACTGCTCATCTAAACAACTTCATCAGTCAGAACAAGTTAGTCAGACTGAGAATTGTTGGAATGTACTTTAAGGGTACATCAACCTTAAGGGTTTCACCCCCAAAGTACACTGCAATATGTCAATAAAGATTCTCAATTCATCCAGGTTAAGTTGTCTAAAGTCATGGCAATTGGGCTTATTCTCTCGTTAGTCTGCCTAACTAGCTTGCTCTAACTGATGAAGCTGCTTGGATGAGCAGGTCTCAAACTACCAAGAAAATAAATCCCATTGCCATGACTCAACCTTCAGATAACTTTACCTGGATGAACTTGGTTCAAATAGGTCTCTTGGTGGATCTTGCCTGAGATTCATTGGAATTCAGATCCCTTGCTATCTCCTGGTAGCATGTAGCCCTGGTATTTTTTTTTAATCTGATATGTGCTTTTATTTAAGGTGGTACAAGACCTATTTTTGTGAGGTTGGGACAGCTGAGAGAGAAGGACTGGCTCGAAGTCACTCACTGAATTTCCATTGTTGAAGGTGGATCGGAACAGGGGGCTTCCTGCTCCTTGTTCAGCACCTTCACCCCCATACTATCCATTCTGGGCCAAGTTGTCAGCCAGTTCTAATTCTGCCAAACTGAAATAAAACCCCAGAAGAGATTGATCATATGAAGGTATCCACCCAGATAATATAGCTGGCATCATCTAAGTGATCGATATATGATGACACACAAGCAGAAGATATTTGTCTGTGCAAGCTGAACAAAACCAATATATGGAGTTGAAAAGGACAAGCTTTGAGAGGTCCCTTGTTTTAAGGACTTGACAAATTCATGGAGGACATATCCTTCTCTGATCGTTAGAAAAATCCTCTGGGGATTGAACTATCTTCTTTCTAGGCAATTCAACTCTCGATAAGAGTGGTGGGGAACATCTCAGTATCTAACTCAATGGTTTTCAGTCTAAACAAGTTAAGATCTCTGGACTACAACTCCCAGAATTTCACAGCCAGTGTGCTGGCTGGGGAATTCTGGAAGTTGAAGTCCAGACATCTTTAAAATTTAGGGAGTTCTGGGAGTTGAAGTCCAGACATCTTAAAAGTTGCCTAATTGAGAAACCCTGATCTAGTTACTCACCAATTCTGCAAGATTGCTACCCTTTGATCCTCAAACCGCTCCTTTATTGGAAGGCCCACCAGTTCTGTCACCCTACTGTGTGAACTTCTGTGCTTCCTTTGCAGCTTCCGGATCAGCCAATACATCCTCTCCAGCCATTTCAAGCATTCCCTTCGCAGTCTCCCTGCCAAGTATCGACCCAACTCCCACCTGGAATATCAGCAGCTCATCGACACCTACGGGACCCACTTCATCAACCACCTGCACTTGGGGGGCCGCGTGAGGGATGTAACAGCCTTGCGCGTCTGCGAGACAGCTTTGGACGGCATGTCGGCTGATGAAGTCAAAGACTGTCTAAAGCTCGAGGCCTCGGCCAACATTGGCGGAGGCAGAGGGAGCCTCAGTGCGGCCTACGAGGCATGTGAAGCGCTGAAGAAGAAGAAGTCGTTCAAAGGAAGCTTCCGCCAGACCTACGAAGAGAGACACACCGACGTGGTCGGAGGGGACCAACACACGGACTTGCTTTTTTCAAACAGTCAGAACCCTGAACATTTTAAGCAGTGGGAGGAGAGCCTCAAATCTAAGCCTGCGCTCCTTTCTTACTCCTTGAAGCCCATCCACAGTTTGCTGCCTAAAAATGACCCAAAGCGGGACAGTTTGCAGAAGGCGGTGAGCGACTACATCAGAAAAAGGGCCCTATGGAGGAACTGTACCCAGCCTTGTCCTCCCGGCTCCCAACGCAGCGTCCGAGATCCCTGCTCCTGCATATGTCCCAATGATGGCTCCATGAACACCATGTGCTGCTCCCGGGAGCGAGGCCAGAGCAAGCTAACGGTGACGATCCGGCGTGCTTATGGCCTCTGGGGAGACTACGTCACAGGGACGGATGCTTACGTCAAGGTATCCTTCCATGGGGTTAACAGCCGGACATCTACTGTGTGGAATAATAACAACCCGGTATGGATGACTCACTTGGACCTGGGGAGGGTCCAGAGCATGGGAGAAACCAGCAAGCTCCGAATACAAGTCTGGGATGAAGACAACCGTTATGATGATGATCTGCTGGGGACGTGTGATCAAAATCCCATCTCTGGGGAACCTCATATCGAGGTGTGTTACTTAGATCATGGGCGCCTTGAATTTCAATATCATTTGAAATGTGGCCCTTTCTTAGGAGGGCCCTACTGCATGGATTATGTCCCTCAGCAGCCACACAGGGCTGCTTTGTTACAACGTGGAGCAAAGTGAACCCTGTGATAGAAAAAGGTTGCTCCAGGGGGTAAAAGGCTACAGGTGGTCCTCAACTTATGACCACAACTGAGCCCCAAAATTCCCGTTCCTGAGTAGTTAAGTGAGTGTTGCTTCTTAGATGTCCTTTCTTTGTTAAGCAAATTGCTGCAGTTGTTAAGTGAATCATGCAGTCATTAAGTGAATCTGGCTCCCCCCTTGGACTTTGCTTGTCAGAAGTCTGCTGGGAAGGTCACAAATGACCCCAGTACTTGTCATGTAACTGTCATAAAATTATGCCACTTGTCAGATGCCTGAATTTTCATCATGTAACTTTGGGGATGCTGCAATGGTCGTATAACAAATGGTCGTAAGTCCCTTTTTTCAGGACCATTGTAATTTCAAACGGTCACTAAATGAATGGTTGAAAGTCGAAGACTACCTGTATTCATGCTACTGCTAATCTTTAAAGCCTGCCTTGGGTTCCTTCCCATACATCTTTATTTAATTACTGAAGATCAGTGTTTCTTAAACCTTAGCAACTTTAAGACAGGTGGACTTCAACTCTCAGATGTCCCCCTAGCTCGCTGGGGAGTTCTGGGAATTGAAGTTCACATGTTTTGAAGTCACCAAGGTTGGGCTACACCACTGTAAATCTATCTATAAAAGCTAAAGCAGAGAACATAAAACAGAACACATTTCTTATGTGCCATACAAACAAAACTAATCCTAGAGACAATGTAGAATGCTTTCTCGCATGTAGAAGGAGAGGTTTGTCTTCCAGAAATGCAGAAAAGAGGATGGAACCTATGATCATATAAAGTGGACTTGTGAAGAGACCAAAAGATTTTGGTTGGTGATCTACAGAACATGGATGGAAATTATGAGGATCCCTTTTCTGATGAAATCAAAACTGTACTTATTAGTCTATGCAAGAACTGAGTAGAAAAAACAGTGCCTTATTGTTGTGTAAGATCACCATGATTATTATTTGTGCAAAAATGGAAAAAATAAAAAGTCCCAAATATTGAATATTGGATATTTAAAATTAGGCCGTAGCAGAGATAGCAAAAGTGGTATGTCCAATCAGAGAGAAATTTACAGAAGATTTTATTAAAGACTGGAACTGTTTATGGATCATATTACAAAATTAGAGAAAAATAGCTTGATGATCATGGGTTTATAGATAAATAAGGGGAGATTCAGAAAATGTAAGGAGTGATTAAAACAATATGAAAGAATAAGAAAGGGTTAATGGATCTGTGAGAAAAGTGAAGGCTTGAGTGTATGTATTTTTTAGAATTACATATTTAGTTTTATATGTGCAGGTTTAAGTTGCTGTATTATGTTCTGTATTGTTTTTAATGTTTATTTTATGTGTAGAATTTTAACAAAAATTTTTTAAAAATCCTTGAGCCTTTTTGAATTCCTCAGTTCCCGCTTCAGCAAAGTGCTTATGCAGTGCACTCAAACACTGCAGTATAGGCTAGGTTTAATCTAGATCACTGGTACTCTTAAACATGCATTTCTTGTCTTTTTACATTTAGGTGTGGTCTCAAGACAGCTGGAAAAGCTGTTACCCTTGTTATTTTTAATGTGACAGAAATATAAGAATTGCTAAATAAACAGAGTATTTAACTTCATTTAATTTTGTATTGTATTGATTTAATTTTAATGCAAATTACTGTATTTTTTGAACTATAAGATGCACTTCCCACCTGCAAAAGTGGGTGGAAATGTCTGTGTGTCTTATAGAGCGAATGTTGCCAAAGCCCCGCCTACCCACTGGCCCCCACCCTTCGGCCTCTGCCTCCCAGCAATTTGCCTCCTTGCAGCAAACACCAAACAGCCTGGTAAAGCTTCAGCACAGCTTGGTGTAGCATGAGCAGCTGATTGGCGGTTGGATCGGCCTCCTGGAATACTAATGATCAGCTGTTCCAGGCTGCAAGGCTCACAGCTGCTCATCGCTGCCTATCACCGCTTCCGCACATCCCATTTCAGCCTCCATGCGCCCCATTTTTGGCCTCCGCACGTCCTGTTTTCAGCCTCTGTGTGCCCCGTTTTTGGCCTCCATATGTCCCATTTTCAGCCCGTTCCAGGTGGTGGGGATTGCCACCGCCACCTATCTCGGCAGCAACAGTGATTGGCAGCAATAGGCGGTGGCAGCAATCCCCGCCACCTGCAACAGGCCGAAATGGGATGTGCAGACCCTGAAAATGGGGTGTATGGAGGTGGCAATAGGCAGCTCCAATGGGCGGCGGCGATCCCCACAGCCTGGAACAGCTGATCATTAATATTCTGGGAGGCTGATCCAACCACCAATCAGCTGCTTGTGCTAAAATCAGGATGCTGAAGCTGACCAGGCTATTTGCTGTTTGCTGCAAGGAAGCAAATTGCTGGGAGGCAAAGGCAGGTTCCCCCCGCCCCCCCAGCCACTCCCCAAAAGCTAGGTGCGTCTTATGGTCTGGAGTGTCTTATAGTGCAAAGAATACAGTAATTACAATCACATTTATTTTTCCAGCTTCACCCATTACTTTTAAAATCATGGCTACACACACATCAATCAGAATAGAGCTGGAAGGGACCTTGGATCCTATACCATTTCAGATAGGCAGTTGTAGTCTCTTCTTAAAAGCGTCCAGTAATGAAGCACCTGAGCTGTTCCACTGGTTAATTGTCCTCACTGTGAGGAAGTTTCTCCTTAATTCCAGGTTGTTTCTTTCCTTGATTAGTTTCCATCCATTGTTTCTTCTCTTGCCTTCTGGTGCTTTGGAGAATATTTTGACCCGCCTCTTATTTCTGGCAGCCCCTCAAATATTGGAATACTTCTATCATGTCACCCTTAGTCCTTCTTTTCNNTAGACTGGCCAAACCCAAATCCTGCAACTGTTCTTCATGTTTTAATCTCCAAGCCTTTCTCCATTGCTCTTCTCGGTACTATTCCCAAACTCTCAGCATCTTTTTTGTAATGTAACATGGAAAGAGAGAGAGAGAGGGAGGGAGGGAGGACGGAAGTGATTATGCAAAATAAGAACATGAAAAGATGGGTATCAATTCATTTGGTTTTGCAAATGGAGAAGGAAAGTGGTAGCAACCTGCATTTCATGTGTGATAATTTCAAATTAATTCAGCCAGACTGAGGAAAAATGAAACCTCTTTTAACATTTTGCAGTGCTTACTCAAAGTTTCCTGCAAAATTGGCTTGAGTGGTGGGAGTCAAATGACAAAATGGTGACTCTCCAGAGATTGGCGTCTTTCTTTGACGTCAGCCTCCATTAATAAATCATACTAACCAGGTCACACAACTGCTTGTGAGGACAACAATCAGAACCATCTCGCAAATGCAGGATGATTACACACATCCAGGCATTTCTGAACACTAAGCGCAGGAGGACATTAAGAGCAAGGTAACGTACATTTTTTTTGAAATTAGTTATCAGAGCCTCTTTTACAAGCATCAAATGGAAACCAAAAAGCCCACATCAGGGTTTATTTCCCGCCTTGTGTATCCTGTAAGAGGCTAAGTCAGGAAGTGGAAAGAAATATGACACATCAGAGCTACTGGTGGCGGAATTCTTTTTTACCCTAAGTATTGAAGAAAGCAGCTATTAAAACAAATAGCTTGTTTCTCTTCTCCAACCTAATTCAATTGCTACTCTTCTGCTACCAATCTTACACAGGAAAAAGCTAGACATTAATTCTAAGAGGCACTTGTTTTTTCCCCACAGGATTACATCAAAATGCCATTTTGCAGGTTGGGGGATATTTAAGAATGGAACTCTATTCATCATTAACCAGCAGGGAAAGCTGTGGGGTGGGGTGGGGAAAGCACACTGATTCTCACACGGTTGAATTCCACAAAAGGAGGAATAAAAGAATAAGGAGAAAATTTATGGGTGCGGTGCCGCACCATCCTAAAATTACTTTTGCATCTTTGGCTACAGTTGAGAGAGATTGGATCCATGCATTTTGAGATCTGGAAACTTCCTTTAATAGGTCTAACATAATCTATTTAAAAAAAAGCTATAACTTACTCACTCAACATTAACGATTTCTCATCCACATTTGTATCATGGTCATGGTGCACAGACATAAATTTAGGCCGTAGTCCTCAAGATTGCCCATCCAATGTAAAACATTGCATTCAGGTGAAGTATGCTAGCAGCACCCTTGCACCCACCTACTTGTCTATAGAAGCCAAGTATTTTGTTCTATAACAGGTGGCCTCCAAACTTGGCAACTCATTAAGACTTCTGGACTTCAACTTCCAGAATTCCTCAGCCAGTGTGGAAGTTGAAGTCCACAAGTCTTAAAATTGCCAAGTTTAGAGATCCTTGTTCTATAATGAGCTATTCCTCAACCTTTCCCTAAAGTAGCCAAATCTTAAAACTTGGAGCTGGTTGGAGGCAGGAAGTTCTACATTCCCAGCTACTAAATTCAAGTAATCATTCATCTTCAGTGTCTTTCAATCCCTGACTGATGCTGCGTATCTGATAACTCTCAAATCCAAGGACATATCCTTAAAATCAATCTGCCGACACCTAGTTCAAGTGATAATGTTTTGTTCAATTTGAGAGCCTTTTTATGTAGCAATTGTATCATACTTTCTAGTTTATCTTGCTGAACTTGTAAAAAGAAGACAAGGAGATGTCTGTTTGTAGACCCAGCTATGGTTTTTTGCAAGCTTCATCTAGCAATGGAGTCCAGCAGCTCAGGTACGGGAAGGCTGGTACAACAACAAATCCCAAACGATCCATAGACCCTGACTTAAATGAACAGGGTCTCATATAGAATAAAGCTCCAGAGAGCCCTAAGAAACTTCCAAGTGACCATCGCTACTTGTGACCTGACGTCTTGGCTAATATCACATGATGCTCCACTGGACACATTTCTGAAATGTCCATTCCCACTTCTGGACCCAGCCAGGTCTTGGTAATACATGCCAGGTTGGTCATCTTATCTATGATTAAATCATCTCATTTCTAAATCACAGATGAGGGAGACCTTACTACAGACTTTACAACAGACAAACCTAGAATTTGTAGTAGTAGTGGAAAGCCAAAGCCTCTTAAGATCTATGGTTGAGAAGAAGCACATCTCTTTAGGAAAAAGACAATCTACTTTTAATTGTTTTTAAAAGTGCTTTTATTTTATATTACAAAATATAGTCAGCCTGCTTTTGAGTACATTGAGACTTCTAAGCAATTGGGGGGAAAAGCTTAATTCTGATTTTTTTTTTTTCAAAATACAAAAGTACTGGATTTTTAGAAACAGGACCAGGAGATCCTAATTTCCACTTGCATCATGATTTCCCAAAATAATTTAGCTGGACTTGCATGGAAAAACACACCAGATGACTTGCTAGACCGTTTGCGACCTTGATTTAACCTGGTCCTCTGAACATGATATTTAGGCCATATTTAGGTCTCTGTGCAAATCCCACAAGGGACAAAGTTCACTCTAAATCCATTTAAGATTGGCACCTGGATCAGGATCAAAAGATCCAAGGGAGAGAATGAAGTAATCTGTAGTCACGACCAAAAGTTGGGCACACAATTCCTAAGGCACATAGGTAGAGAAAAGACACAGCTAACAACTCTAAAGGAAATTGGAAAATAGCTTGGCAACCCCAATATTTCACCCAAGAATGGACCAGGATGGGTTCATCTGCCATCCTTTTATCAAACTAGGTTGTCTCTCTAAGACAAAGAGAAAAATCCAACAGATCAGCTCAGGATGAAGAGTAGATTCCCTCCTGCATGGTTGAGCATAGGATGGGATGGATCAAGATCTACCCCAACCTCTGCAGAATATTCTTATCTTCCTTTGCTCTCTGATGAACACAGAATATTTTGGGTGTGGAGGAGCCTATATTTTTAAAGTGACATGGCATGATCTGTGATAGGTTGAAGAAGGTGCTAAGGCAAGACTTGTGACAGAAGTAGAGGGAGAAAATGTGCCATGATTAGAGAAGGAAAAATAGGGTTGTTCGTGGTGTTGCTTTGTTGTGTCTTTACAAGAGTAAACAATAACAACAAAGGATTCTTCCTTTGAGGGTTCTTTCATGGAAGTGACTGATCACTGTTTTTGAGTCAGGACTGCAGTATCCATTGAAGAAAACTTTATAAAAATAATCCAGAAAGGTCAAAACTGAAGCAGCAGAGAGCGTCTTCTAGATTATGACCATTATAGGCACCTGGACATAGTTTTGAATGTAGGGAAGATTTCTAGGCATAGGCAGCATGTGCTTCCAGGACTGAAGGGGCCCAGAGGAGCCCCACCAGTCATCTGTAGTGCAAAGGCCTCCCCAGTGAAGGGGGAACAGTTCCAGGATAGAGATGCAGCCCAAGGGAAATCCTAAAAAAGAAGAGAAAAACAATTCCAGAGAGAATCACTATTTCCATTCTGACCCAGCTGAAAAGCTCTATCTAATACATGACCTGTGGACTTCAACTCCTAGAATTCCTGAGCCAGCATGGAATTCTGGGAGTTGAAGTCCACAGGTTGTAAAGGAGCCCATAGTTGCCCACCCCAATCTAATATACTAGCCTTCCCAGTTGCCTAACTTGTACAATAAGCCTTTCCAAAGGTTTCACTTCCTTCCAAGAGACATGGGACACTAAGGAAGCATCTCTATCTCTGTGAAATGCTGAGAAGAGCTGCATCCTTGAATCATTGGAGAAAGAGCACATGGGAGCAACATGTGTCTGGTTAAATGGCTATGGCCATTTTCGTTTGCTCATATATTCATATATTTTATAATTTAAATATAAGTTTAATACATTATAATATAAAGCCCTTTTTGGGATGCATCTCGTCACCCACAGCATCTGTTCAAGCCTGCTTAGTGGGCCAACCAAGTTTAACCCAGGCCAAGCTTAACCTTGGGTTTTCATCTCATTGCACGTACCATCAGGCTTTGATCATGCAGCATGAAGGGAGACACAAGGTGGGGTGGGAAAGTCCTTTTAAAGTGCAACGGACAGGATGATGATGAGAATAATGATGAGTACTGTGATGGTCAAGCAGATGCCGATCATGAACTTCTTCTGTAGAGCCCCAAAGGCAAGAGAGAGAAGGCAGAAAGATGTGAAGAAATATAGATGGGGAAGCATCTCCATCTCCAGCTATACTGATTCTTTCTCTGCTAGCTTCAGGGAATAAAAAAGGTACTTTCTCATCCACAGCCTATTTGCTCAGTGCACCTTTCATCTCCCTGAGACTTCATCATGTGCTGCTAGCTATTTTGGACTGCAAGGACTCAAAATATCATCCCACCCCACTCTACCCCACCCCTGAATTGAAAGCAGAAACTCCCAGGAGAGTTAACTCTTGTAAGAAACACTGGAAGGGTATTTCATTTTATACCATGTTCCTTGAAAAAAAGACCCAGTCTTATATTTTTGGCAAAATAAGCACTAGAGCTTATTTTTGGGGAAACACGATTTCAGCCCAGTTGGGAGCCCCACCCCTGGTATGCGCAGAAGAGGCAGCAAACATGCAGGGACTAATGGTATGAGGGCTGCAGATGGGGGCACTTTACCTTGAGAGCTTTCTTCTGACTCTCCTGGGCTTGGTGAAGGTGCAGTTGCCCCTTCTTGACGTAGTCCTCAGAGTCTAGAATATTCTTCTCTATCCTGTCAATCGTTAGTCCCTGAGTGGAATCAAAAGGGGACATTTAGATAAGGAGCTTTTGGGCAAAAATAGCCCAAAACAGAACAGAAAAAGCAGCAAGACTAAGCGGTTCCACTGCATGACTATGGGACAACTAGTGGTAAAATGAAAACAAAGCAAACAAACGGCAGTTCAAAACTGTTTAAATGTAGCAGCTCAACTTTTGCATCATTAATAGCGATAGCGCTTAGGCTTGTATACGCTTCACAGTGCTTTACAGCCCTCTCTAAGCTGTTTACAGAGTCAGCATATTTGCTCCCAACAATCTGGGTCCTCACTTTACCGACCTCAGAAGGATGGAAGGCTTAAGCCTGGTAAGGATCAAACTGTTAAACTTCAGGCAGCTGGCAGTCAGCAGAAGTAGCCTGCAGTATTGCATTCTGACCACTGTGCCACCATGGCTCTTGGTGAGAAAAACCTCCTAGAAAGGCCATACAGGAAGTCTACTTGACAACAGTACTGATAGGAAGGAGACTTGATGCTTATAGAGAGTTAGAACAGGTTAAAAAAAGGGAGTAAGAGGACTGCATAAATATTCCTTTCTCTCTTTGGGGAAGTATTGCTTATCCTTTTCATGCAAGAAATCCAAGGATCAATGATTAACATCTCCAAAGAAACTGGGAAAGATCTTTGACACCAAAAAAAGCTACAGCTGGTCAGTGTAAACCCTACTAAAGTAATTGGACTGATGGTTTGATTCAATAAAGTCTGACCAAAGCAAAATCCCCCTTGCTTTTCTTTCTTTCCACTTCATACTTGCAAATCCACTTGTGCAGACAGGTCCATAAACAGGCTATGTAGCTCTTGGATACTGTGCTCCAATTTCAGGATTTCATTGTGCCTGGTTTCGATATCATCGAGAGCCCGCTTTGTCACTTGTGTGTCCTTCATGAGCTGCATGAAAAAGGTGAGGTAGATGAATCCCCTTGTTGAGACCTTTTTCCTCCTTTCAAAGGTCCCAGTATTTTGATACTCACATTTGAAATAAATACTTCTGTCTGACCACTCTCCAGCATCTCATCCAGCTCATCATCAGATACCACTGGGCTACCAGCTGGAAGGAATAAAAATACAGTGTCAAATCAATAAGCAAGAAGTTTTTTTTTACTCTTCCATCAAAAAAGAGAAATGAAATTCAAAATATCTTTTTCTCAGGACTCTTAACACTTGTTTTACCCTGTGAATAGAATCCAAAAATTTAGGCGCTCTATCTGAAGCGTAAGACCCAGAAGTCAAGGGTGAACTGGAATCCTGAATTTATCTGCTCACTGCTAAGCATCACAATGTCCTCTCGTGGCAAATTGCACAGCTGAAAGGCAGAGAACCCAATAAAGTTAAGGGTAAAACCTTCTATATTTCACAACTGGGTGATATCATCAGACAGCTTTGTTGCTTGGTTTTTTTCCAGAGATGCTGAAATGACTGTGATTGTGATTTTACTAGTAGTTGTTTCAACTTTTGATGCTAGGAGTTGGTCAACACATCTTGAAGTTGCCAAGATTAAGAAGCAGTGCTTTATGACATTATGCCTCAGATGCTACCTTTCTGAGGGATAATGACTTGGTTAATATATAAATAGCACACACTGCTGAAGGGCTTTATAAAACTGGACATTCAGAGGTGGAACACGGAAGCTAACCCTGTAAACTCTAGTAAACTTCTTCCAGGATGAATGTATCAAACTTTTTGAGAAGGGACAGGCATTTAACTATGATCTCCCTCTTTTACCATTTACATTGGATAAGTTTCTACTTTTCTCCTCAAAAGAGAAACAGTGCTTTTGGTTTTCAAGAAATCATGGTCAAACGAGCTTCCAGGGGCTACAAATAGGAGACTAATGGCACATGGAACTTTGGGGCTGCAGGATTTCTAGGAAAGATTTTGTCTGGGATGCTTTAAGGATTTTTGCTTTGGCAGGGGAGTGGATTAGAAGACCTCCAAGATCCCTTCTACTCCTATGATTCTAAATTGTCTTCCCTGTTTTGTTTTTAAAAACCGGGGAATGAGGATCCCAGGTACTGAACTATAGAACAGGCATCTACCCTTTTCTTGTGGGTGTGATGCCTTCTCACCTTGCTGGAGAACACACTAGGACTGTGATGGCGAACCTGTGGCATGCAGAGCCATTTGTTCTGGCATGCAAGCTGCAGGCAAACTTACCTCACTGTGCATGTGCATGCCTCACAGCTGATATTCGGCCAGTTTGAGGCCTTTTTCGGCCTCCCAAAGGCTTGAGGAAGGTTTCTTCAGGCTTCTACAAGCTTTTGTAGGCCGAAATCTAGCCCCGTTTCATCACTTCCATTTTTTTCAGAAAAACAGGATTGTGCACGCATGCGTTGGGGACGTGGGGGGGGGGGCGACATTTCCTTCTGGGTGCTGGCATGCGAGTGCGAGCGTGTAAACGCACGTACAAGTTTTGGCACAGGAGCCCAAAAAGGTTAGCTACCACTGCACTAGAAGATATGCTCTCCCGTTTTTGGTACAGTGATGCCTGAAATCAGCCACAGTGTATCCATCTTCTTACTTATAAATGTTACTGATGAACATGGCATTTTTACAACTGGAAATGTGCCAATGCTAGTTTTGAGCTTCACAGGAGCAGTTGTTGTTGCTGTTCTGAGCATGCTCTAGCCTATCTTGTCTTTACCATACCCAGGCCTACAAAAACATATCAGATGTATAAAGTGAATTTAAATCAAAAACACAGGCCAGTTTTAGAATATTGGAAAATTATGTGATATTTTTCAACTGTGGAGTTCACATTTCTTTTCACACATGAATATCCAAACAATTATGTTGGCGGGGATGTCATAGCAAATCACAAAACGGAACAGGCTGGCAGCAGAATGCTTCATTTTCCTTCCAGAAAGTTCCCTTAATTTCTCAGAATATGTGAATCAGGCGTTCTGGAGGTCTTTGTGCTGTTTCAGAAGTATAACTCGAATTGGCCAGTGTACTTTGAGGAATTGCTCGTAAAATCCCTGATCAGCTTGCCTGGTAGATAAATCGAATACTTTGGGGAAGAGGATTTTAAATTAAATAATCTCTGACCATCCCATTTTACATATTCCGAATGTAACTGGGTAAGTCTCAGAATTACATTATAGTATGTTCCTGCACCTTGTGCTACAGGACCATGCATTTTAAAAAAGCCACTCTAATCCTTTTTGAAGAAAAAAAAATCTTCATTTAAAAAGCATTATGCACATTACGTTTGTATACTAGTTTGTTCTGCATCATTTTTCTATTTCTATATTCACTGACAGAACTAAGAGTTTAAAAAGACACTTCTTTTCAGTTAAATTAATGTACTATTCATGGAATAGAACATAAGATTCCTGCTTTTTTCTACTATTTCCTTAAAGGGAAACAGTATAGAAAATAGGATATCACGTTTGGAGATTCTCCCTTATTTATTTAATGTATTTTTGTACTGCTTTCTATGCTGAAGCATCTGGAAGCAGTACAAAAACACTGGAAATACTGTGGGATGCTTTTAAAAAAAGAAATCAGAAATTAATAACAATTTTAATAGCGATGTCTATTTCTATAGATAGGTTATGTCAAAAAACGTTTTGGAAGAAATGATAGAAGAGAAACAAGTTTTATCTGACAAGACAGACACTGAAAGTGGATCTACACATGACAGGCTACAAAAATGACATGGAAAAAGATGTTTCATAAAAGTAAAAAGAGAATTACAAATAATAAATCAAGAAAGTGATCTGGATAATTGTGTCATATTAGATTTACAAGAGGTTAGTTAAAGCTTGGGTGAATCTTGTGGGAAGGGATAAAAAAGAAATAAGTAGTTCTACAAGAGTACTTGATCGGATTAAAATTAAGACTGTTAGAAGTAAAAGAAAGGAACATGAAGTTGGTTTATTTGATCAAGGTTAAAACAGATATGTTATTTCTGGCAACTTTTAATGGACTTTTGCTGACACCAGGACTGAAATGATAATGAAATAAATTTATGGATTTATTAATAGATAAGAAATGGACCACAGGACAAAAAGATCATTGGTTGTAAAGTAAGAGGTGAAAAATTACTAAAATTGTTTATATTTGTTGTGATGAAGGTTGGAAGTCACTTCTTTTTCTTTATTCTTTTCTTTTACATTTTTTCTTTTCTTTGGCATTTTAACTCTTTTTGTTTTGCTTTCTTCCAGTTTGTATTAGTTTTTATTGTTGCAATTATAATCTTTAATAAAATTACTTTTAAAAAACAACAAAAGCAACAATAAAATGCATATAATGATAAATAATATATTAAAGGAATGTAATGTATTTTTTTAAATAAAACTTTAAAAGTTTCTGTAGGTGTCTCTCAAATGTCCAGCGGAAGAATCATTCTAGAGGCACTATCATTAAGAAGACCCATCTATGAGCAGTTGTTAGACTTCTCAATAAATGCATGATAATCTCAGTGACTGAACAGATCTAAAACTGAGATTCTCTAACAGGTATCCTTAATCCCAAATAACTAAATTTGAATTTGGCTCAGTAGCTAACTGGCCACCATCTGGAACTTTCCTTAGCCATAAAATATCCAAATAAATTTGGCTGTTGCAATCTTTCCAAAGCAGACACATGATTTGGGGCAATTCTACAAGATGATTTGACATTAAAATGCAGCATTTTCTGTGCCTAACAAAGGTAACCACAAATACTCACTGATCTGTAGATGTCGTTTGATGCGCTCCAAATTTCGGTCTCGGTAGTCAGACTGTATAGAATTGCATTTATCGATGAGACCCAAGAATTCTTGGGAAAGGGCCCCATGCTGAAGCAGAAATATATATATATATATATATATGAGTTATGCAGATGTGTTTTTGCCTCCTCACCTTCTTCCCCATCAAGGCAACCAACTGCTTTGCTTCTCACCTGATTTCTCTTCATTCGGTTGTTGAATGAATTTCTGTTCTCATCTTGTTCCTCCTTCGTGGGTTCAATTCCTACATAATTAAGAAGTGGCTATTGTTACATTGTAATGCTTATTTCAAGAAAGAGTTCTGGGAACTAAAATATGGTATTTTTCAGAGCACTAGATTCTAATTCCCAAGCTGAAGAGTCAAGATACAACCCTCTTTGTTTTCCTCACAAGTTGTGCACATACTCACTCTTCAGCTGGGCTCTGATGTCTTTTGCTGACTCCTTGATCTCCTCACGCAGCTTTTGTAGGCCTTGCTTCATATCTAGAAAACACATTGGAAATGCAAAGACGGTACTAATTTTTACCATATCCAATTTTTGCAAGCATTGTGACTGAGCTACACTGTCCCATCTCCCACCTTTCCTTGGGGAAACTAATGAGGACTATCTGTAAATGATGGGAACAATTTTAGTCCTTGTTTAGTGACAGCATTAGGGACCATCAACCCAGTTAAGCAAAGCAGTCACAAAGCAAAAAAATCATGTGATTGTTTATGATTTTTCACAGGACACCCCTATCAACTGACTGTAATGGCAAACCTTTGGCAGAGAGATGCAAAGGCTGCAAATGTGGGCATTAGTCAGTTACTTTTCATTGTAACTAGAACAGTTGTTTTCTGAAGCCCTTGCTATGCAAGCACTGCTTTGGTGGTGCAGTGGTTAGAATGCAGCATAGCAGGCTAATTTTGCTGACTGCCAGTAGTTCGATTCTCACTGGCTCAAGGTTGCCTCGGCCTTCCATTTTTCTGAGGTCAGTAAAATGAGGAGCCAGATTGTTGGGGGGGAATATGCTGACTCTGTAAACTGCTTAGAGAAGGCTGTAAAATACTGTTGAAGCAGTATATAAGTCTAAGTGCTACTGCTACTTGCAATCCCTTGTAAGTCACACCACTTCTTCCTAAACAATTCTGTAAAACTGTCTCCTTTATGCCTTTGCTGAAAGTTTGATTCATAACTGCTCATTTTCTTCTATACAGGTAGCCCTTCTTAGTAACCACAATCAGTCCTGGCAGCTCTGTTGCTAAATGCCGCATTTGCCTAAGCAAAATATCATGTGTTTACAATTTTATTTTTGCCTTCTCTATTAACGCAGCTTGTGTAAGGCAGTTCTGAAATGCCCAAATGGTGATCACCTGATTATGATGGCTCTACTCACAGCACAAATTCCTTGGCCTTATTTTTAAAGATATCTAAGTGCAAGTCATTTTCTTTCAGTTCTTGTTACATTTAAACATGTTGGTTTCTATTCTTGATTCCTACTCTCAACTGACCAAAGGTCTCTTGCTTTCTTGATCAATATGATCGACAAATCTTCCTTGCTGCCTCATTTGTGTAAGTCCCCTGTTTGAAGCATGTTTCCTTTTTCCACTAATTTCTTCTCAAAGATGGTATTTTCTGTCATATTTGCCCTGTCATCTTAAGCCTCAGTTCTAATTTAACTAATCTTTAAAGAGGGACTGTAGCATTTGCTGTTAGTTTTCCGTTTGCAATTTTGGAACACGTAACCTTGTAAGCAACAGCCTGCAAGATGCCACATACATTATAAGCAAGGGTCGCCAACCTTTTGGACCTCA